>OW052182.1:150124934-150407434 GCA_932526625.1 Rhingia campestris | reverse complement strand
CAATTGTTTTTTTTTTCACATGAAACTGAAGATATGTCCAGTTTCTTTGCCAGCGTCTGCATAATTAAAATTTGAATAAAAACACCATCCAGTTTGTTTTTTTGCAGTAAAATTAAAATCTCAAACAAACTGATTGAACCATATTAATTCTAAGACATCATTTAATATCAATAATAATTGATTGTCATTATCTCTTTACAGACTTCAGGAAACAACTGTGACTATGATGCCAATCGGCATGAATGGAACCGATGGGGACTGTGAGTGCAATTACCGCCATGAGCATAACATTATGTGAAATTGGATGAAACGAAATCATTGTTGTGAGAATGCACTTTAAAATGGGAATTCCAAAATGATGTTCAAGTCCAGCGGATGGCCAGCGTTATATGCAATGGAAAATAAAAATAAAAAAATATATATAAACAATTTTAGCTGATAGTAGGATTTCTACTTTCACTTGTTTAACCTTTTAAAATCATTTGTTTTTAATATTTTATACACTTACACTTATAATAAATATAAATATATATATATTTTTTGTAAATAGCTGCAAGTTAATAGTACACCCTGTATAGACAACTTTGCTGAGATAAATGTTTTATATATATGTATTTTTTTATTTGTTGTAATGATACTGTACAATTCTTTTTAATAAATTAGAGATGGTATTTATGAAAAGCGTGACTTTATATTTTTTGTAAGGATTTGGGTTGAAAAATGGCGTTGTTTCTGGCTTTGTAAATTATTATCTTTATGGATAGAAGTTGGATTCAAAATTGATTTACAGGGTGCGCTATCTTTTATGTCGGTAGGTAAACATTAAAAAAACTTTGACGTTTATCAACCGATTGACTTGGGTAGTCATGCTTTTGAAACGTCTATTTAATAGAATTTTACCCATAAATTGCCTCAAAACAAAACAATCATGGCCAACAAGTACCGTGTCTAATTTTGTTGAGCAAGGGACAAAGAAGATTGTTCACATGCCGTTCATCTTTGTCCAAGACGTTCCAAAGAACTGGTTAAAGTGGTAGTAGTGTTGCCGAGAACCCATATATGTTTTATTTTGGGGCGCATTTTGAAGGATGATTTGTATTTGTTTCTGTATAAAGTACAATTGACTCTGTAACGGTAAAATTAACCCCAACATCGCTCACTTTCTTGTTCTCTTAAATCCCTTCATTTCGTCTTTTCTTTGTGGTAGTCAACACGGAATTTCGAGGTAGTGGTTGCAGCCACTGGTATACGACCTAAAGATCCGGAGGTACAGCAATCGAGTGAGTGTAATATCCGTGCGGTGCAGCCCCAATGTGGGTGTCCACGGAAATCACCGTCGTTGAAGTCGCATCGGACACCCAACGTAGCGTTTGCTGCATCGTTCGCAAAAGGTTCGATGGCAAGGAGAAGACGCTTTTTTACCCAACGAAGAAGCGACAGACTATCAGCAGATGCGACTACAAAAGCTGTTTTTGATGGCCAAGAGAAGATAGTCTCATTCTCTCAACGACCGAGTAACGTAACGGGAGAGCAACCGAGTTGTTGCGGCTGACGGCCATATGCAAACACTCTCTTCACAATAAAAAACAAATAAACATGGACACCAAAGCATGTCTGTAATACGAAAGACACTAGGTTATATCCTTAAGACAATGACACTCCAAGGACAACTGTCAGTGTATCCAAAGGCACCTGTGATACTGTCCAACGGCTGTGATAACGGATAACAAGAGTCGAAGGGGACAATGACCAACAGCAAAATGCCTCAAGCCTAACCTTTAAGTAATTTAATGATGGTATCAGAATGAAAATCCCTAGCCCTAATCGATTTTTTGACAGGTCATCTTCTCTTTCTTCCTCAAAGCTCACAGCATCTGGTGTCCTCCTTCCTCTCAACAGATATGTACTCTCCTTCATTATACTTCGGGTAGTTCGGTTATTTTTGTTTGTATTGGCTGCCATCCGGGGCAAATTGTTGATTGACGGAAAATAGTTGTTTAGGATTGACACAAGTGGCTACGGGAAACAAGTGTGATGGTAGACCCAATTGGAATGAGCGAATGTGAGGTGTCAGTTATAAGCCTAGCACGCGTTTTGAAATTACTTGACGTTGATGCGTTAATATGCGCAGTAAGACATGCCACGTGCAAACACGGTCACAATAAAGCGCTGCGAATGCACTTTCCAGCCAATGAGCAGACAGTAGTGAACGGTCACAGTTGGCTTTCGAGTGGGAAGTACCAAAGAGTATAGAACTATATAGAGTGCGCTTCTCATAACGAAAATTTACTATGTGAGGTACTGATGTTGATACCCCAGTGTTCACATTGCTACCCCGGCATCAAACAACATCATAACCGATGCATACAAACGACGAAAATTCCTCTTCGCACTTACCGCCCGCGTCTGAAACGGGTACACAATATTTAGCTGTGATGCAGACTCTATGTAGTTCCATACTCTTTCACCACTAAGTGTATGTGCAAATGGGAAACCAGATCGATTCTGGACAACACTATCCCATAGGGGTATATTAGTTTTGCTACATAGTTTGTAACATAGAGAAATAATTTTGCTACATGTACCTCAAAGTATATGGATCGGCTCAGAACCGCTAGCTGAGTCGAATTAGCCATGTCTGTCCGTCCGTCCGTCCGTCCGTGTGTCCGTCCGTCCGTCTGTCTGTTCGTCACCGATTTTTGGGCCTTAAATTTTGAGCTAGGATAATGAAATTTGGTATATAGGATCCTTGTCCGAGTCACTAGACCAAGTGTAAACATTTTTAAAATTCTGTATTTCATCGCCATAAGGCCCATATTTTGAGGATATTAATTTTAAGGATGGGATGGGATAGGGTATTCAACGATCCGCACAGCGGATTGTAGCCTCTCATATGTTTACAAAAGAAATCCACTTCTTGGATATCATTGATAACGGATAGATATGTTTTTTTTAAATAAACATAAACAGATAACTTTTTTGAGAAGAAGGACATTAGCGGACTAGAAAATAATAATAAGAAGGTAAGAAATTTTGATTAGCATAAAGGAACAAAAGAGCGTATGAAGAAGGTGCAAACAAAATTAAGGGAAGTAGTGTTTTTCAGGTTTGTTAAGTTCACGTGTTGAGCATTTAGTTGGTTGTTTCGTAGCCGGACAATCCCGAGAAAAGTGTCACACCCCCCATTTCAAATCCATTTTTTTTAAATTACAAGAGTATATTTTTTTATTGGTCAGCCATCCTCATTGTTATAACGGGGTCCTCAATTTTCGATTTTCAAATTACGTGATTTACCAAAGCAAAACGTTGTGTCCAAAGTTTGTCGTTAACTTGCAACCAAAAGCACTCCAAGTTCGAACCCATTCCGCACGGTGAGAAAGCCCACCCACACGTAGTCCATCTACGATTGCCAATCTTTGAGTGAGTGATCTGTTTTTGAAAGATCGCACACAAATAATTTTTGTAGCAACTCAAAAAATATTTCTGACGTGAATGGTTGACACTGAAACTGATTAATTGGTTTTTCCATTACATTTGAAAGTTACATCTGTCATGAGAAGCTTCTCAATTTTACCGTTCGGATTCGGCGTTTGTGGCAAAAGTAATAACTTCACACACACAAATAAGGGTCCAGTTATAGCTATCATTGAAAAAGCACATTGGAAATTATCTTTTACTTCTTTATACCCTATCCCATAGGGGTATATTAGTTTTGATACATAGTTTGTAACATAGAGAAATAATTTAGCTACATATACCTCAAAGTATATGGATCGACTCAGAATCGATAGCTGAGTCGAATAAGCCATGTCTGTCCGTCCGTCCGTCCGAACGTCACCAGTTTTGGGCCTTGAATTTTGAGCTAGAAGGATGAAATTTGGTACACGAGCTCTTTATTGCTCCCAGCAGAACAAGTGTAAAAAATTTTTAAATCCGCCCACTGCCACGCCCTTTTTTTAGAAAAACGTGTTTTTTGGCCAAACCATAAGGAATTTTGAAAAACTTTCTGAACAACATTTTTAGACAATCTAAATATCTGTATTTCGTTCATATAAAGTGTTTGCCACGCCTACTTTTTGGGGGCGTTTTTAATAAAAAACCTTTTTCGGTCAAATTCTAAAATTTTTAAAAAAAACTTTTGATGCAGAATCATTAGTAATATAAATATGAACATTTCGTCAATAGACCATTTTAACCCACACCCACTTTTTGGGGGCGTTTTTATATAAAAACCATTTTTATACCCTACCCCATAACATATGCAGGAGAAAACCTTGTCTTTTGTAGAACCGTAAAAGTTTTTTATAAGCAGTCTGAAGAATTTGTTGTCACCATGTCATTTTCTTTATTTTATCCACATCGTGTTTTTAGCCATGTCCACTATTTGGGGATTTTAGTTTTACAGATAGGATGGGATAGGGTATTCAACGATCCGCACAGTGGATTGTAGCCTTCTCATATGTTTTTTTTAGAAATTGTAATATTTGTGAGTCGGTGTCAAAACGAAGCTTATTAAAATTTAAGACAAGATTATCAAAATATATGTTAATTTTCCACAGAAAATAACTTTTTACCAAAAAGAACGTTTTTCTGAAAATTGGGCGTGGCAGTTGGCGGATTTTGAAAATTTGTACACTTGTTCTGTAGCCTCGGGCAATGAACCTATATACCAAATTTCATTATCCTAGCTCAAAATTTAAGGCCTAAAAATCGAAAACATGCATACAGACAGACGGACGGACCGACAGACATGGATCAATCAACTCAACTAGCGATTCTGAGTCGATCTAAATAATTTAAGGTACATCTAGCTAAATTATTTATCAAAGTTACAAACTATGTGTCAAAACAAATATACCCCTATAAGATAGGGTATAAAGAGCAAATCGTAGTTGAGACACAGTCGATGCTGAAGAACCACTTCTGCAGACTGTAAAACGGCGATGACAAACAATATTCCGCTGTCAGGCAGAACGAACCATTCAATATTGGCGACGACAGCGAAAACTAACAACCACTCGACCTAAGTGAAGTGAGGATAGCAATATCTAAACTCAATCATAAAATGGCTGCCGGAATTGACGGTCTTTCCGTTGTACTTCATAAATCCGGCGGAGATGACTTGGTCAGTAACATTCACCAACTCATAAGCCAAATTTGGTTTAAAGTGTGCCTGAAGATTGAAACCCCAACTTCGTTTGATCGATCCCCAAAAAAGGAGACTCTCTGAACTGCGCAACTACAGTTGCCTAAAGATCATCAACATCGCCTTAAAGATCCTATATGCCTTAATATTTTAACGCATGAAACCGTTTATCAACAACCTGATTGACCCTTATCAGTGTAGTTTTAGCGCAGGAAAGTCCACAACTGGTCAAATCTTCACACTTCGCAGATCCTGAAAAAAACTCAAGAAGTCCAAATCGATACCCACCACTTATTCATTGATTTACAGGCTTCATACGACAGCATTTATAGAGGCAAACTATACAGCACTATTAATTCTGGCAACAACATCTCGTCAGAAATGATGATAACTTTGGCCGTTGAATGATGAGTTCTGTACCAGTCAACATTTTCGGATAAATGTTGAAATTTTTTCTCAGGTTTATATCGCAGGAGCGATAAATACAGTATATGAATTTTGAGATTTCCTGGATGACAAATTGACGCCATATGTCAACGAGGTTAATATAGTTGGTTACTAATGTTTCGAACACTTTACTAACAAATAGAAAAATATTCTGAACTATTTGGTGAAGAAGATTTGGGTTAAGGTAACATCTTGGCAATTTGCCAGCATCAGGAAAACAGATAGAAAATATGTTATTTGTTGAGGTCGGACGGAAGGAAGAATTTTTTTTATAAAATTATACGCTAAGGTGATTTAAGTAAACAGCTTTCAATTCAATTTTCAAAATTCTGACACAAGCAATTGAAAATGTATCTATTTCGTTCCCTATATTTCATCTATAAACAGTTTCGTAAATACCATTGTCAAAATATTATGTAATTTTCTTTAAAAAAATGGGGACCTCAAAATATCTTCGGGACTTTTTTTTATTATTTTGTGTCTGCATTAGATAATTCGCTAGCAGATTGTTTTTTTTTTTAAACTTTAAGTCTATATGCGAATTGAGTGAAGGACCTTTATGTGCCTTAAAAGGAACTTTTAAATAAGACGTCAATGGTATTTCTTTTCACTTTATTCGATGAATCGTACTCACGGAATTGACATTCATGCGCATATATGCATGAACAACTCAAAAATGTGAATGCGTCAATCCTTATTGAATTGAAGAGATGTCAGCAGGTGATTTATTTTTTTTTTGTTATATGCATGTGTGATTTGATTATATCCAAAAGAAAAATAATCTCTTTGAACAGGTATGCAAAAAGAAACCGACTGGATGGAACCTAAGAAAAGGATTTGATTTGAATGTTTTTTTTCAATACTTTTCAAGGGCACTTACGTGAGTTGAAATGCAAAAAGGATTTTTACATTAAATACATATTTATGTCTGTTATGATGTTATGAACTCTTTGGAGTGGAAGGAAGTTAACAGTTATAAAATGCTTTTGTATGGCATATTATTTTGGCTGCATAAAAGGTATTAAGGAATCCTAATGAAGAAAAGACTAAAATGAAATTCCTTTGGTGCTTTGCTGGTGTAACTCGGGGAGAACGTACAATTCTCAGTGGCAAAATAAGATAAAATTTCTTTGGCCACGATTGTATCTTAAACAGACAATGTTTCAGGGTTAATTGCATGTTGTTATACACATCTTGTTGTGGTAATAATGGGAAACGGAGTTGGGGACAGTATAGTTGTATTAAAATTTTTAAATTATCGCAAATATACATTCAAATAAAGAGCATAAAGACTGCCCTTACCTTTTTTTACAAACGTACCGACATTCAAATATATTCCATTAACCGTGCTAAAGGTGTCATTTGGTTTCATTGCTTCCGGGAAACACTTACACAATGTTTTTTTGCCCATTAATGTGTAGGCTATGACCTGGGTAGAAGGATTATAATCAACCCAATTTCAGTGATCTTGCCAGTTCGACCATGATAGGTATCTTACTTTAAGACTTTCTCTTTCCTGCGATTTACACAAGATGCACTATTGAGGTGTAATGCTTTCGTTGAAGCCTAGGACCGCCTGGTTGTGATCCACATCAAAGCATCCACTATACCTTTTAAGACTGACCAGTGACCACCCTACCATGGAGACATTTTATGACTTCCTGATCTCTACCAAGAGGTGGATGTGATACCAACGGTAAAAACACTTCAACTACATTGGCGAAAGAAAAATAATGTTCCAAACATGAGAATCAAATCCCAGCCTTTATGTTCGAAACGACAAGGTAGATCGACAGTCCACGCGCAACGCGTAGGCCTTAACCTCTCGATTCACACCATACCACCAGCATCTAATGTCGAAGAACAATGGCAACGATGCCAACAAGCCATTAGATCAGCCGCAACTGATGTTCTAGGTTTCTCGCGACCACCAGTAAGAAATCCCTGGTTTGATGAGGAATGCCGACAGATGCTCACAGCCAAGAACGAGGCCTACAAGGCTAAGCTGCAGTTGAAGATGAGAGCTGCCATTGAGCTCTGTAGGCAAAGAAGAAGAGAAGAACACCGGCTTTTCAGAAAGAAGAAAAAAGAGCAAGAAAAGCGCGCGATCGAGGATATAGAGAGGTGCCAAGGATAAAAGGCTCCAACAGAATCCTGCCGAGATGGACAAGGAAATATCGTAGTTGAGACACAGTCGATGATGAGGATATAAAAGAACCACTTCTACAGACTGTTAAACGGCGATGACGAACAAAATTCCGCTGTCAAGCAGAACTAACCATTTAATATTGGCAGCGGCAGCGAAAACTTCCAACCTCCCGACTTAAGTGCAGTGATATCTAAACTCAAGTTTAATAAGGCCGCCGGAAATGACGGACTTCCCGCTAAGCTTTATAAAGCTGGCAGAGATGACTTGGTAAGTAACATCCACCAACTCATAAGTCAAATTTGGTCGGATGAAAGTAGATATGCCTAAAGAATGGAACCTCAGCATCGTTTAATCGATCCACAAAAAAGGAGACCCGCTGAACTGCGCCAACTACAGAGGCATAAGTCTCCTCAACATCGCCTACAAGATTCTATCTGCCGTAATATGTGTTCGCCTGAAACCGTTTACCAACAACCTGATCGGGCCTTATCAGTGTGGTTTTAGGAAAGCAAAGTCCACAACCGATCAAATTTTCGCACTTCGGCACATCCTGTGGAAAAAAAACCCAAGAAGTCCAAATCGATACCCACCACCTATTTATCGATTTCAAAGCCGCATACGAATGCATTTATACTCGCGTGTTTGTGTAGGATGACGATGGAGAATTCTTGCTGCTCCATCAGGGTCGGAAACCACCACACCGACACATCCGATACCAAAAAAAGGATTTAGGCTAGGCGATGCGCTGTCATGTGATTTTTTTAATGTGATTCTTGAGACGATTGTGCAAAACTCCCGAGCCAACACCAGAGGCACAATTTTCCAAAAATCGGTGCAAATGCTTCTATACGCCGACGATATTGACATCATTGGTGGGACTCAACGTGATGTCATAGTCATAGAGAAGGAAGCGGCGAAAATGGGTTTAGCAGTAAATGAGGGTAAGACTAAGTATATGCTGTCAACACGAAAGGACACACAACATCGACGAATTTGACAGAACGTCACCATTGACAGAGGTCACCATTTGAGGTACTACTGGACTTTGTCTACCTCGGCTCCGCTATTAACAGCAACATCTTGTCAGAAATCAAACGAAGAATTACTCTTGCCAATCGCTGTTTCTTCGGGCTAAGAAGGCTATTTAGTACTAAAGCCCTGACTTGAAATACTAAGGAGATCCTATATAAGATCCTTATTATCCCAGTCCTGCTCTACGGCGCTGAAGCGGATAAAGATATCCTTGGTCGATTCGAGATAAAAATTCTTCGACAAATCTTCGGTCCCGTTTGCGTTGACGGGCTATGGAGACGAAGATTCAACCAATAACTATACGCGCTGTACAGCGACATACCCCTGTCCAAAAAACTCCGCATTGGACGTTTAAGATGGCTAGGACATGTAGAACGAATGGAAACCAATACTGCGGCTCGCAGAGTCTTCGATTCCCAACCAGACGTCGGACGCAGTAGAGGAAGACCTCGCCTTAAGTGGAGCGCACAAGTAGAAACCGACCTCAGTCAACTTGGAGTGCGCAACTGGAGACAGTTAGCTAAGGACGGGCTAATTGGAGAGGCATATTGGTTGAGGCCCAGGTTCATCCCGGACTGTAGCGCCACTTAAGTAAGTAAGTAACATCATATATCGTATACCAAGCAAATAAAAAACAAAAACGATTTTTTTTGTTTATTAACATCACGAGCCGCGTTAAATGGTCAATAAATCTGCAACAAATTAATGGCATACTTTACTTTAGTAAAAAAAGTTTAATTTTAAAGTTTTTAAACAGTCTACAATCTACATCATATAGAAAAAAAAATGCGTCCGTTCCAATAATTTCAACGCTTGCTCTTTTTATATTATGCGGGCAATGTGGACAAGACATTAAAAACGTCTACATCGCTGAAAATCGTTTGTAACTTTGGAAATGCTACTTCATACTTTCCTTTAGGGTTTCCGTTCATAAGTACGTAATAAGACGTTATAACATTAGCTACGGCTTCTGTTGAAAACTAAGTTCATCCATTACCAAAGCAATTCAAGTGTCCATCAAGGGTGAACGTCTTTTTTCCCATTTAAAACATAGCCGGCTGCAGCAAGGACGTTCACTTTATAATGTCAATGTAGATAATTTTATGTGTCTAAAGTTTTACTGCGTAATTAATGTTTTATGTGTAGAAAAGTGGCGATTAAAATGTACTATTTGCAATTGAGGAGGGCTCAGTGGCGCGATGGTTAGTGCGATTAACTGCCGCGCAGAAGGTCTGGGTTCGATTCACCTCTCGTGATTATCTGACAAATCATCCAAGTAATATCAATTGTCAAGAAAAGCTTAAGTTTTATCCTTCCAAGACATTAGCGAACGTATTGTAACCATTCGCATCAAGGCCAAATTCGCCGACATAAGCTAAGCTGCAGGTGAAGACGAGAGCTGCCATTGAGCTCTAAGACAGAAGGAAAGAACACCGGTTTTTAAGAAAGAAGAAAAAAGAGCAAACAAAGCGCTCGATCGAGGATATAGAGAGGTGCCACTCCAGGAATGATGATCGCAAGTTTTAAAGAACTGTAAAACTTCAAAGCCAAAGACACAAGTCTCGAACAGAATCCTGTCGAGATGAACAAGGAAATATCGTAGTTGAGACACAGCCGATGCTGAGCAATATCTTAAGCTTAATAAAGCCGCCGGAAATGACGGCCTTCCCACTGTGCTTTATAAAGCCGGCGGAGATGACTTGGTAAGTAACATAACGTAACATAAGCCAAATCTGGTTGGGTGAAACTATGCCCGAAGAATGGAACCTCAGGATCGTTTATCCTCGATCTGCAAAAAAGGAAACCTCTGAACCACACCACCAACAGCGGCATAAGTCTCGTCACCATCGCCTACAAGATCCTATCTGCCGTAAAATGTGAAGCCTGAAACCGTTTACCAACAACGTTTATCAGTGTGAGTTTAGGCCAAGAAAATCCACAACCGATCAAATCTTAACACTTCTGCAGATCCTGGAAAAAAACCTAAGAAGTACAAATCGATAATCAACACCTATTTATGTATTTCAAAACCGCATAACACAGCATTTGTAGAGACGAACTATACAGAGCCATGTCTAGTTTTGGTATGCCGCCCAAACTATATCGTCAATGCAGGATGCCGATGGAAAATTCTCGCTTCTCCATCAGGGTGAGAAACGACCTTTTACCAAAAAAGTATGTAGGCCATGCGATGCACTATCATGTGACTTCTTTAGTTTGATTCTTGAGAGGATTGTGCAAAACTCCCGATTTAACACCAGAGGCACAATCTTCCAAAAATCAGTGCAACTACTACCATACGCTGACGATATTGACATTATCGGTATGACTCAACGTGATGTCATAGCCACGTTTGATAGTACAGAGAAGAAAGCGTGCTGTCGAAAGGACACACAACATCGACGAATTGGACGGAACGTCACCATTGATAGTAATAACTTTGAGGTAGTATGGGACTTTGTCCACCGTTGGGCTAAAACTAAATTTGTGGAATTGTTTAAAACTATAATAGAAGTATGTATATATATTAAATTTCATTCAATTTGACTTAGTAGTTTGAGAGAAATTAACAATTTTCTTTATATGGCCTGAATGACAAAATCAGTTATATGGATTTTCTTGAAAAAACTGGGTATGCAGTTTTGTTGGAACTAATATGCTTATAGTATATATAAAGTTTTATCAAAATCGTTAGAGCCGTTTTCGAAAAAATTGAGGTTATGTGTAATTTTTATATGGCAGGTACCGTTAATAACCTGGCTAAAAGCAAACAAAAGAGAAAGATATTGTTTTCGTGAAAATTTTCGACCTAGAGATTTTGATTGATTCTAAAATTACGATGATAGCGGAACCCAAAAAGGTGGTTTTTGGAATTCCGTCCGGTTCGTCGGTCCGTCTTTCCGTAATGGTCTCCCCAGCCTAAACGGCTTGACCGATTTTCTTCAAATTTCGTATCCAAGTTTCTTTTGGTCATAATTCTAGGCCATTTTTTTTGTTTGCTTTTAGCCATGTTATTAACGGTACCTGTCATATAAAAATTACACATAACCTCAATTTTCTCGAAAACAGCTCTAACGATTTTGATTAAACTTTATATATACAAGGTGGCGCAAAAATAACCTTCCGATGTTTTTGGGCTGTAATTTGAAAAAAAAATGAAAAACTTTAAATAGTCAACAATATTCCGCGTTCTGGAGCAGTGTAGCGTAACATTGTTTATTAACGTGTATTTCGCATGTGTTTACTACACAAATGTCAAAACAGAACTGACGTTAGGGGCCAATCGCAATATTTATAGCATTTTCTGATAGGAGGATTACTTTTGCGCCACCTTATACAATAAGCATATTAGTTTCAACAAAACTGCATTCCCAGTTTTTTCGAGAAAATCCATATAACGGATTTTGTCATTCAGGCCATATAAAGAAAATTGTTAATTTCTCGCAACAACTATGTCAAATTGAATGAAATTTAATATATATACTACTATTATAGTTTAAAACAATTCCACATAATTAGTTTTAGCCCAACTATCACTAAACGGAATTTTCAGTTTTGGCCAATAACAAAAAAGCATTATTATTAACATAGACACCGATTCCATCAAATTTCGGAGTAAAAGTTCGTATAATCACATTTCGACATTATTTATATCATTTTAAGCATTAATAATCAAAATGCGTACTATTTGATTTTGATCTAACGCCTAACTCCAATCGCTGTGAAAGAGAAAGTTGCGTACGACCCAGTCGTGCACCCACCACTCGTTTTTAATGTATTGATTCTATAAATATTTTTCCTGTTAATGGTATGACATTTCTTACACAGGTTGACACTGTCAAGCTAGGATCGGGTACAACGAACTCAGGAAGATTCTTTGCCAATCCAGTCTTAGTGTCTGAAATGACAGGTTTGTACGAAGACCTAATCAAAAGACTGGCTGTGATTCTGTAGGCAATTACAATTCGCGAACCAGTAGATCCAAACAAATTTGGGGATTTTTGTATGGAGACAGCAAAAATGTTTGTAACTTTGTATAAGTGGTACAACATCCAACCTTCACAAACTTCTTATACCCGGCAAGGACATAATGGAGAAATGTATTTTTCCTCCTGGAATATTGTCGGAAGAGGCTCAAGATTGTCGGAATAAATAATATAAGAAATACAGACTCAGGCACTCTCGGAAATAAGCCTAATCGCCACTAATCAAGACGTTATGAACCGAATGATGTTGACATCTGACACCTTGGTTGCATATCTATACTCTTTCTTTACTTAGGAAAAGCGGAGTCGCTTCATATTATATTTTCACCGGACTAATTTGAAAGCCTATTGGAGATTCTTCGTCAAAATTACTTTCTCCATCTAGTGGCCTACTCATCGCATAATCTGGTTTAGCTTACTTTGGCTTTCAGTGTTTTTTGCCGGTAGAATCATTCATGTACTATGGTTTTAAACGTTGTGCAACAACATATTTTTCCGTAAGAACCCCCAAACCGCAAGACCAGGGCAATGTTTTGATCTTAGAGCAGTCGTGCAATTCATTCTGACTAGGATTTTTATAGTGTTCCGGTTTTTCGTTGAGATATCAACACTCACACTTATAAGTTTAGCAAGTCAAGACCAGCGTCTGATTCCAATGGTTAGCAGCGTAGGATAAATAATCGCAATTGATGTGTAGTCAAAGTTACAAACCTGGACTCAGCTAAGTTAACGCCGGGTAGGATTTAACGACATTCTACAACGTCCAACCATAAATTTTCAAGCATTTGCTTAAAAATAAATGACTTTAAAATATCTACCTCGACATCTTTAAAATCCAATTCCAACGTCAAACATATGAGAAGGCTACAATCCGCTGTGCGGATCGTTGAATACCCTATCCCATCCTATCCATAAAACTAGAATCCCCAAAAAAGTGGGCATGGCTAAAAACACGATGTGGATAAAATAAAAAAAATGATATAGTGACAACAAATTCTTCAGGCTGCTTACAAAACACTTTTACGGTTCTACAAAAGATAAGGTTTTCTCCAGTATATGTTATGGGGTAGTGTATAAAATGGTTTTTATATAAAAACGCCCCCAAAAAGTGGGCGTGGGTTAAAATGGTATAAAGACGAAATGTTTATATTAATAATGTTAATGATTCTGCATCAAAAATTTTTTCGAAAAATTTAAAATTTGACCGAAAACAGTTTTTTATTGAAAACGCCCCCAAAAAGTGGGCGTGGCAAAAAACTTTATATGAACGAAATATAGATATTACGATTCTGTAAATATGCTGTTCAGACACTTTTTTAAAATTCTTTACGGTTTTGCCAAAAATTACGTTTTTCTAAAAAGGGGGCGTGGCAGTGGGCGGATTTCAAAAATGTTTACACTTGTTCTGGTGACTCGGACAAGGATCCTATTTACCAAATTTCATTATCCTAGCTCAAAATTTAAGTCCGAAAAATCGGTGACGAACAGACAGACGGACGGACGGACACACGGACGGACGGACGGACAGACAGACATGGCTAATTCGACTCAGCTAGCGATTCTGAGTCGATCCATATACTTTGAGGTATATGTAGCAAAATTATTTCTCTATGTTACAAACTATGTATCAAAACTAATATACCCCCCTATGGGATAGGGTATAAAAACGACACGACACATTAATCACAATTGTGAAGAGAAATTTAATTATATTTCAAGGAAGTGAAGACCGATGCGAGGATGTTCAAACAAATCATAATTCAACTGCTTTCAATGACAAGATTGTTTCTGAAGTAGGTACAGTATGTTACGTTCCCATAATCCACGCATTTAAACACCCCCTCTCAAGTCACATGTAATATCTTTATTAAAACGAAATTCTACCCTTCTGTCGAATTTACCAATTTTCAGTTTGAAAAATAATCTCTGCCTTATTGACATGAAGCTTTTGAAGTGTTCCAAATATAGTAGCGTTATATCAGAAACATTAATTTATAATATCGGATCGTTTCCTTTGATTGAAGTATCTTTAAATGTTTTTGCAATATTTTAGTTGACCTTTGAATTAGTATGAATCATAAAATAAAAACTAGGCATGAAAGCGTCCAACCAAGTCTGGATGGACGAAAGCATGTTTGATGACTGGAATATCAGCTTCATATAGTCACACCTACAAAATAGGCTATGATTGCTTCAACTACTGAAGCATATCGATGCTAAGTATCGCATAAAGGATCCTATCCACCGTAACGTGTGAATGCTCTGCAACACATCGCTATTGCTTCCGGACCGGCAGATTGACCATAGACCGATTTTTCACATCAACTTGATTCCAGAAAATACCATCGAATTACAAGTCGAGAGTGATGATAAAATTAAAACAGCTTTATCCTCTAACACCGGAGGACACGCGATGGAAAGGTCAGTTAGGAAGCAGCTCATCGAAGATTTTGCAAATATGCACCGGATTCCGGTAAGTAGAAGCCCTATCATTCATTTCATCCTGGAACATATATTTTTCTTCTTCTTCTTAAGTAACTTCACTTAGGTCGGGTGGTTGGTAATTTTCACTGTCGTCACCAATATTGAACGGTACGTTATGCCGGAGAGCGGAATGTTGTTAGTCATCGCCGTTTAACAGTCTGCAGAAGTGGTTCTTCCATATCCTTAGCATCGACTATGTCTCAATACGATATTTCCGTGTTCATCTTGAAAGGATTCTGTTCGATTCCTTGACGTTTTACACTTTGGTAAAACTTGCGAACATCGTTCCTGGACTGGTACCTCTCTATATCCTCGATCGCGAGCTTTTCTTGATTTTTATACCCTATCCTATAGGGGGGTATATTAGTTTTGATACTTAGTTTGTAACATAGAGAAATAATTTTGCTACATATACCTCAAAGTATATGGATCGACTCAGAATCGCTAGCTGAGTCGAATTAGCCATGTCTGTCTGTCCGTCCGTCCGTCCGTCTGTCTGTTCGTCACCGATTTTTGGGCCTTAAATTTTGAGCTAGGATAATGAAATTTGGTATATAGGATCCTCGTCCGTGCCACCAGAACAAGTGTAAAAATTTTTGAAATCCGCCCACTGCCACGCCCCCTTATTAGAAAAACTTATTTTTTGGCCAAACCGTAAGGAATTGCAAAAAAGTGTCTGAGCAGCATATTTAGACAATTCTAATATCTATATTTCGTTCATACAAAGTTTTTTGCCACGCCCACTTTTTGGGGGCGTTTTTAGTGAAAAACGCTTTTTGTCCAAATTTTAAAACTTTCGAAAAAAATTTTTATGCTAATACTTCCGCAATGGTAATATAAACATTTTGTCCATAGATCATTTTCACCTACGCCCACATTTTGGGGGCGTTTTCTTACAAAAACCATTTGTATACCCCATCCCAAGGCATTAGCAATAGAAATACGTTGTTTTTTGTCGAACCACAAAAGATTTTGAGAAACTGTCTGAGCAATATATTGTGACAATGTCATTTTCTGTATTTCATCGCCATAAAGCCTATATTTTGAGGATATTAATTTAAAGGATGGGATGGGATAGGGTATTCAACGATCCGCATAGCGGATTGTAGCCTCTCATATGTTTTTTTCTTTATTCTGAAAAACCGATGTTCTTCCCTTCTTCTTTGCCTATAGAGCACAATGGCGTCAGTTGAGGCTGATCATTCTGACGTTGCGCGAAGGTCCGAGTCTCCCTAGGAATGTTTGGAGATCCAAAATACTGGATGCGTGCCTCTTGTCTATCGCAATGTGTTCAATTTGGTTCAATTTGGTCAATTAGCCTAAGTCCGTTGCCAGACGTGTTGTCGTGTAGAGTAGTCAATACTGCTGAAGATGTCTTCTCTTCCTACCTTTGCGTTAAAATCTCCCAGCACGATTTTAGCATCGTACCTTGGTAGTCGTTCATAAGTTTTTGTCAAGGAGTTCATAGAAACAATCTTTAGCTTCATCATCTTTTTCCTCCGTCGAGGCTTATGTTGGTGTATTTGGCCTTGATGCGAATTGTTACAATGCGTTCACTAATGTCTTGGAAACATAGGACTTCTTGCCTAAGTCTGGTACTTATAACAAATCCGATGTCACAGTTTTTCAGCCTCTGTTTGTTAATGTTCTTACATTCCAGGTGCAGATACGAGCGCCGTTGTCCTTTTTTTCGTTCAGCAGGGTCGTCAACAACACGATAATTCCTTTCCGAGGCTATTGGTTGCTTCCCAAAGCAAAACCCTGGAGGCCCACTTCCAATTTATTAGATACCTTTAAGACGGGGTCATCAGTATCCACTGCGGGATTAAGCGCTGCCGTTGGCCCGTAAGCCTTTCGGCATATCCGCCGCCGTCCCTGTTCAAGGGGCTTGACTTACACTTGAGATTCCTAAATAACCTGTTGTCCGAATATGTCGAAGCAGCTCATCTAGGTTTGCCTATGACAGCAGGCCGGGTATTCCGTACCATACTGACTAGGTCGACTGACCAATGAGAAATGAGCTTCATCTAATTTATCTTACCAAAACTAAAATCCGGAAAACAACCAATAAAAACTTAGAATTATTTTAATCTTGCTTTCAACGCTTTTCATATTATTTTTTAAATCTTTTTTATTTTATCTTAAACGATAACTAAAATACATTTTATTTCGTGCCTACTAATTTCTAGGTCAGGTTTTTTTTAATTATTTAGAGTAGGTAGGTACCTACCTACCTTATTTATAATTTTTAGCTTTTTATAAAAACTTTAAAGTGCTCTATTGAGTTTAGTGGTTTTTCCTTGTGGCGACAGATATATCCTTAGATTTTACGCATATTGCAATTCATTATTACCAATGTTCCTGTGGCAACAAAAATACCCCTAATCCTATTGAATAATGTATGAATTACCTTTGTAGGTTTAATTCAATCAATTATTCTCACAAACATGTCACATATCGTAATTTCGACTCAATGTCCCCTTCGTATTTTCGCTTCAAATGTTGAGCACATTTTTCAAATTATCTTTTTAAACACAAAAAATGCATAGAGTTAACACTCAACCGTTCCAAGTATGCAGAACTTCCTCTCCGCTTCCAAAGAACGTACCTATATTACATACACACAGTATCTCTCACTCGCATGCCTTCTGAGTTTTGAGTCGAAGTGGTGGAGTTAAACAAAAAAAATTCTCCATATATCTATATCGAATTCCCAAGCATATTCATGCAAGGCAGCACAAAGCGTAAATGAAAGAATAAAAAATATATTCGTTCGAAGAACACGATCCAAAGAGCATGAATCGAATTCCCAATCCCGATACAAAACGTTACGGACTTTTCAAACCAAGCCCAATGGTTTAAGAGCACTTAGTCATAACATGCGAACTCATCAGGTAGGTACCTACAAAATATTACCAACGTCCATCTCTACGATCGAAACTCACTCATATAGGAGTTCTTGTACACCCGTAGCTGTAACACACACACCACCACAATTTTAAAATATACCGGCAAAAAAAAACGAAAAACAATTCCCAAACCCAATATCTACCTCCCGAGGAGGTATTCAGGTCTAACAAGTTCCAGCTGGTAGCGTACCTCGTATTCGCAAAGGGATGCGCGCTCAGTTTAGATCGTTATGCTGCAGTAGTGTTGATCGATAACGTATTTGAATTGTGTTGTTTTACTTAAAAAAATTGTGTTTGTTAAATAGAAAAGTTCTGCATTCTATCAGTAGATAAGCTTCATCATTTTGAATACCAACTGCAAATTAAGTGAACGAACATCTGTCGGTGAAACGCGTCGTCTTTTAATAATTGATAGAGGTCCGATCCCTCTGCATGCGCGATCGAAACCAGCTGCCGTTTTATTTTCCATTTTTGTTGTTCTGTTGTTGTTGGATAACCCTCGACTTGAAGTGTGTGTGTGCTGTTCTGCTGCCGAAGAAAAAGCAGATGCGGATGCAGTAGAAATAACAAAAAAACGAAACGCGCAAGCATTTGTCCCTTTTTTACAATTTCCTTTAAATTCCGCGTATCTGAAGTTAAAAATAACTCCAGTCAACAAATAAGTGGGTTCTCAAAAAAAGTGCAGTGCCTTGAAAGTGAAATTGTTGCCGCCACTGTGCATTAGTATCTGTAGAAGGAAATCATGAAATATCCCATAGTGTTTAGTGTGATCCAGGTCCTTTGGATTAACCTGTTTTTAACAATCTCCCCAACCGCATCATCAGCAACGGCATCGCATAAAGGATACACTCGTCACTCTAGATCAACTTCACAACGCCACGAGGAGTGGCGACGAATGGAAACCATGGATTCAAATGGATTATATTTGCTAGAATGGTGGCTTCAGAGCAAGGAGATACATTTTCGCGTGACGGTGAACACTCAAGGATTTATTGGATTGGGTTTTTCACGAAAATCCGTACAAATGTCTGGCTCCGATTTGGTACTTCTCTGGGTAGATGATCGTACCGGAAAACCAAATGCATTGGTAAGTGATTAACATTTTTGCGTATGTACCTACCTACTTTTCCCAGAAGTCGGTATGGATTGGGAGGATGAGCCTGGAATACATCTACCAACAAATTCAACGCAATTATTGCTTTTATTTTAAGTTAAAAAAAAAAAACATTTTATATACCTAACATGCGATTTACCTTTACTTTCATTATTATATATTATTCATATTATATACCACAAAGGATAAAGGATGATACCTTTGAATTTAGTATGGGCTAAAATCGCATAATAAATGACAATTCCTAGTATTACTACGACAATACGTTAATGGATTTATAATTGAGCTTAAGGGATTAATAATTATAAAGTGAACCAAGAAGCGAAAGCAAATTATTACGCAAAGGGCCTTTGAGGAAACAATCATAATTTTAAGCTATAAATATGCATTTGGAACTTTATTCACCTTAGATTGAAGGGATACCTGGTTGACTGTCAACTACAATGGTTTAGTATCTAAGGGTCATTAAACAAAAAGCTAGGGTTTGTAGCCTTTAATATAAAACAAAGACTTATATGAAATAACAGGCCGCTTTTCGAAACTAAGATTTACTAGGATACCTAAGCTGAATCTCTTTTCTAATTAGTCCGAAATTTCTTACTAAATCAGAGTTTTGAAACGCCGCCATTCTCCGCAGATGAGAAATTCATCTGTCAAACATGAATTAGAATATTTCATAATAAGTTTGTTCCCGTACATTATTATCTTTACTGATTCTTACTGAATTTTACTAAACGTCAAAAATATAGCAGAAAGGGTATGGGGTGAATTTAACAAATTTTAATCACATCAAATTGAATAAATGTTTTTGCTTTCTTAGGTAAAGAATCAAGTTTCACTTACGGATTTTCATCTCCATATAATGTTCGTTCAGCCATAACATATTCCTAAACCGCATAGTTTGTATGAGTTTGAATACTTAGATTATTTAAAACAGGCAATAGGGAAATCATAACATATTGTGAAGTGGTCTATAGTGGTTAGGGTTGGAAATCGCTAACCTCTCCTCTTGCGAAAGTCTGAAAAATATCGAATATACTGAGAATCTTTTGAAATTTGCCGTTCAGAGTCAGCGTCAAGCAGACAAATAAAAGGAGATGGTAGGTTTAAGCCCCTGTATGATATTTATATGTTTTACAATCAAGAGCAGTTCACAAGCAGAGTCAACAAAAATCTACTAGCTTCATCTTGCTTATTGATCGTTATAGCAACGATCGGGAAAAAGTAAATTTCATGGTGGAAATCTAACTAACTATATGTGCAGATCACATTCATGACAGTTATCTGGATCAACAGTACCTGATGGAATGCTTGTATTAAACATTTGAGAAGGCTACAATCCGCTGTGCGGATCGTTGAATACCCTATCCCATCCCATCCTTAAAATTAATATCCTCAAAATATAGGCTGTATTGCGAAGAAATACGGAAAATGACATTGTCACAATATATTGCTCAGACAGTTTATCAAAATCTTTTGTGGTTCGACAAAAAACAACGTATTTCTATTGCTAATGCCTTGGGATGGGGTATACAAATGGTTTTTGTAAGAAAACGCCCCCAAAATGTGGGCGTAGGTGAAAATGATCTATGGACAAAATGTTTATATTACCATTTCGGAAGTATTTGCATCAACATTTTTTTCGAAAGTTAAAATTTGGACAAAAAGCCTGGGCGTGGCAAAAAACTTTGTATAGATGAAATATAGATATTAGGATTGTCTAAATATGCTGCTCAGACACTTTTTTTAAATGCCTACGGGGTTAAAACTACGTTTTTCTAAAAAAAGGGGGCGTGGCAGTGGGTGGATTTCAAAAATTTTTACACTTGTTCTTCTTCGTCGGCCAGAGAGTCTATATACCAAATTTCAACACTGAAAATTTAAGGCCCAAAAATCGGTGACACACAGACGGACGGACGAACAGACAGGCATGGCTTAATCGACATGGCTTCTCTATGTTACAAACTTAATGTCAAAACTAATGTAACCCTATGGGATAGGGTATAATAATGTATTGCCAATAACCCGACTCGGCATAAGTTAACATTTGAATTTAAAAACACGTGTTTATTTCCCATTACAAAAGCGAAATAAGGCCAAATTATGCAACTCGGCCTTATTTCTCTCGATCTATTGCAGCCTCTCCATAATTCCGTGCCGAAGTTCAGCGGAAATAAATGGCTGCCCTAAAGTTTTGACATAATTTTAAAGTTACAAGACAAAAATTACGATGACCTCGGACACAGTTTCAAAAGCATCAAATAAGCGTAAAAATATCATCGATATTCAAAATCGATTGATCGGTTTCTTTGAACACGTAAATCGCGGAAATACTGACAGGCGATCATCGCACCACATTCTTGTCGAAAGCGTTATTTCAATTTAGGGTACTATACCACCACAGATCTGAGATCGCTACTTGGCCAAACAATGGACAAAGCAGAGAGCTTTGGATTCCTCAAGAACCAGTTTGTTGTAACCCCGACAGACAATAGAAATTGTATGGCCTACAATTTTGATTCCTGTGATTTTCACTAATATGCAAGTTCCACTGACAAATTCTTCAAAAAGATCGGCGTTCACTAAATTTTCGGTGACAAAATAATAAAGGGAAGCCAGGCCTACATTTAAGAGTTCTGCAGACGAATGCAATGCTTCGCATTCAAAATCCTTGACGACCCAACACTTGACATTATCAACGAAGTTCTGAACTAGTCTTCTAATCTGTTGTTAGCACAACGGCCACTTTGTTGGCACAATGTTGGAACGTTTCGGAAATCGTAGTTGGATGCAAGAGCTGTTCAAAGGCTACAACAGAGCGTCGGCAATTGCAACAACCCATGTGGTGCCGTCACAGGTCCCTTATCAATCATAGTTTAACCAACATCTTGACGGCTGAAAGTAGGACTTACATTTTCTTGAGAATGGTGATCCAAACCTCTCCATTCCACCAGGATCCAATTTGCTGCAAATGGCATTGGAAACAGCTTTGGCTCCTTGAATGTTGCTCACGTGAATCTACTTCGATCTTGATATTTTCTTTGTAGGAGGCTCACTTAGGCTTTACGGTATCATTTAATCGTAAATTAAAAATAATTCTATTGGATTTAAAAATTTATAATAAAATTCCAGCTTGCAGCACTTTAGACAGAAACAATCTGTTTGCTGAAAGATAGTGCACCTGCACTTCAGAACTTAAAACATTCTATGAAAAAAAAACACTTCTATTCAACCCAGAAAACATATTTATCTCAATAAATATAATTTAAGGATTAAGTTTACAAACATCCGCATCCATATCGGGACTGAAGAAAAGTGTCAAAACAAACTTCGAATCTATACCAGTCCCGTACTGAGAATATTAGAATTTGATAGAATCATCTTAAATGTTCATATTCATTGTTATGCTTTTCATTGATTGTGGATTTAAAAGAATAAATATGTAAAGCTCAATTTAATTATAGCTCTACAAAAAGCTTAAAAAAAGTAAATTGTTTTCTATCATTAAAACTAAACCACTTGCATCAAAGACTTCGAAAAGCTGTCAATGCTAAGTATGACTGCTACCATTTTTATTAAAACGACCAGATATTTGAATTCGGATTTTTTAAATTTAAATATCCTGCGAAAGGCATAATGTTCCCCAATCGATGCAAGGAATAATTATGATGTAAAAGTCGTTACTTCTGAGTAACTCATACTCACACAAGTTACGTATAATATTTGGGTTCTGGTAACACTTAGGCTTGATACTTATTTTCAAAATGAATAATGCGTTTGGGCATGGAAATAGGACGGATTGGACTATGTTTCATACAATGTATCTGTGACTTCAGTAAGTAGATATTCGGTTTTTTACATAACATTATTTTGCATTCTACGATGAGTACTCCATATTAGATTGTACAGTTTTTCATCCTCTTTTTGCCCGGGGCATCCCATTGTATTTCTTGGATGGCAGTAATGTCTTCTTTGTAGCAGTTTACGTCTTCCGCTAGTTGTTCGCATGCACCTTTACTGTTTAATGTTTTCACATTCCTGGTGCAGATACGATCGTCGTTGTCCTTTTTTCGTTTACCAGGGTAGTCAATAATAATATCAGTCCTTTCCGAAGCTTTTGGTTGCTTCGTAACATATAGTTTTTTTTTTTTTTTTTTTAACCTAAAGCACAACCCCCAACCTGGAGGGCCAGTTCCAATTTATTAGATACACCTAGGACACTGGCTATCGGTATCCACTACGGGATTGACCGCTGCCGTTGGCCTTTCGGTTCATCCGTCACCATCTCTGTTAAAAGGGCCTGACTTTCCCTTGAGATTCCTAGGTAACCTGTTGTCCGAATAAGTCGAAGCAGGTCATCTAGGTTAGCCTGGGACAGAAGGTCGGGTATTCACTCCATGCCATTCTGACCAGTCTGTTTATAGTGTTGCTGCTTTTCGTCTTGTTTTCAACACTCGATCTTATCGTTTAGCAAGTCAAATCCGGTTGGATAAGACCAGTACCCGATAATTACCACTTGGAGGTAAAAAAAAAGCGCATTTGATGTATAGTCAGAGTTACAACCACTGGGCATTGCCAAGTTAAAGCCAATCAGAGTCTACCCTCGTTCTATAACACCCAAACATCAACAACATTTTCTCTAATCCCGTATTTCTTTAACATCTTTGAGTGCGCACAAAAAAATGATAAAGTATAAACAAAATGAGGAGATTGAAGTTATCTAATTGAATACCCTGTCCAAACCCAATGTTAGTTTTCATTAATTTCGTCGAATTTATTTTTCAAAAAAAGAAAAAATTCAAATGTTTTTCTTAAATAAAACGCAGAAAATAAAAACATTTTTTGGCGAAAAAAATATAATCTTACGAGAAAAGTCGTTCAAAACTACATTCTGACAAAATAAAGATCACAATATCGTCTATATAACACGTTCATATTTTTTTCGAATTTACCAACTGAATACCATATTTTGTAAAAATATGGTTAGCAATATTGTAATGGCTTTCCAAAAATGAGTGTTGCAATGACTGTATTTTCAAAAATATTTTTACTTAATCTAGGTCGATACATATATATATATGTATATTGATATTAAATAGCTGCATACTTTAATATAGTTTATTCAGCAACTCAGAATTGTTAAACACTTATCTAATAAACACCTTTATTGTATTAATGCTGAAACTTAAAAGTCTCGTTTCCCTAATGGACCCTTTTTGGGACTTCTTTATTATTTATCAGGCGCAAACGATCAACTTAAGTGGAATTATATTGAATTCGAGGGAAGACTTCTTATTCTTAGTTACCTAATACCTATGTGCGAAGTACTTATTTTGCATGTATTATGAGCTATGTTACTTAATTTGCATACTGCGTGGGGTTTGACACTTTTTAAAATGTAAATAATCCTTCTGCTAGGATCGCATTTGAATTTCCACACCTATACATATATATGAAAAACGATAAAATAAATTAAATAAGACCGATTAAATGATGATATCCCCCATAGTGTGAGGGCGTTATAAAAGACGCTCGAGATTTGAAACGAAGGAAGCAACACATACATACTGAAAGCAAAAAAGGATATTAAATTTCACGGTTACATCACGTGCGTCCAGAAATAAAAAGGGGGACAAAACACAAAATAATATCATTATAACAGTATGGGTATATCCGTATATACCTTCGAATTTCCATATATTTACCTTGGAAGAGAGTAAATTCAGTTATTAAGGTTTCCATGAATTCTCTTGTATGCAGGATTTTTTTGCTTTAGATATTGAAGTGGCCTACTCTTGTACAAAGTATTTTGTGTTGCATTGTGTTATACTACTCGTGCTATAACCGGTATGCACGTTACTTTGACACCTTTACATTCTGTACAAAATGTAAATTGCTTAAGAGGATTTGCGATTAAGGTTTTTTTAACACCATGTAAGTATACAATTACAACATATATAAGTATGTGTCTCAAGGAAGTGTAGGTAGATAGTTATCCTTTCAACGACGTTACCTTAATTTTATTACTTTATTATATGGTTTAGGTAGGTAGGTAAGATAACTATCTATCGTATGCTTATCAATATTATACTGAAAATATAATTCGGATAACTATTTAAGAGTTTCGTTAAATATCATGGTCGCTTAACTAATTTTTACTACACTACCAAAATTTAACTACATAAAATTTGGTCGCAACAAAAAATTACCACGAAACAAAAATGAAAATAACCCCAAATATTTATAGGAAACAGCCAAAAAAACAATTTTTTTACCGTAGGGATATTTAGTTCTTTGGAGTTTTCTTTTTGAATTTATCTAATTCGTTTGAAAATTAAATTGGCATTTTTCTAATTCATGCAAAAATGATGACAAAAGCAACAGATATCTTCCAAAACTAAAATGGTATGGAGCTCAATAATTTAAGAGATATTGTCAAAAATCAACTTCGTAAAATATCACAAATGGTTTGATTTTGAATGTGAATCAGCGTGAAAAAACACTTTTTTTAAACAAATTCAGGAGATATATAAAATACTAGCTGCCCGGCCCAGCTTCGCCCGGGTACCGTTTCGTTTTAGGGTCCGTAATAGTATTTTAGTGTTAGTAGTATTTATTTTCTCAAAGCTGACCTCAGAGATTTTCTCAATATTTTTTTCCGTAAGAACCTTGTACAGAGTATTAGAAAACTACAAAAAAAATCAGCCAAATCGGTCATGCCGTTTTCATGTTATGTCGTGACAACGGAAAACGGGTTTCATTTTTATATATATAGATTTCTAGAGGCAAAAAAAACTATTTTATTATCAGCAGCTAGATCTCCAAATTAAAAAAAAAATTAACATATCAGAAGGCTACAATCCGCTGTGCGGAACGTTGAATACCCTATCCCATCCCATCCTTAAAATTAATACATATCCTCAAAGTGTGGGCTTTATGGGAACATATATAGAAAATAACATTGTCATAACATATTGTGGGCGTGGCAAAAATGTTGTATTGACGAAATATAGATATTAGGACTGTCTTAATATGTTGTTCAGACACTTTTTCAAAATTCTCTAAAAACAACGTTTTTATAAAAAGGAAACTTGTTCTGGTGGCACGGACAAGGATCGCATTTACCAAATTTCAATATACTAGCACAAAATTTAAGGCCCAAAATAGGTGACGAACAGGCAGACAGACAGACAGACAGGGCTTAATCGACACATCTAGTGATTTAGAGTCGAATTATTTCTATTTGTTACAAAGTATGTATCAATACTAATATACCCCTATGGGATAGTGTATAAAAATATTAAGGACAGCAAAGGATGGAGGGAATTAGTTAGAGAAATTCGAAATCAAGACCAACAAATAAAACGACTCAATATTAAACCCTAAACAAATAGACAAACCTTTACTATATGTACATAACGAGAAAAGGATAAGCTAGTTAATGTAGCTACATTAGCTAAATTTAAGTTAAATAATGCACCAGGTCAAGACAGAATCACTTACTCTCGAGCAATTAGCGTATACCTTCATGGATGATATTAAGCTTTGAATAAGCTCACAAAAAAATGTCCAAAGGGGTCTTGTGGTGTGGCGCGCAATCCGGTATGAACCAGAGGTTGTCCAAATTCATGTATTTTATTTCTCGGTTAACATTGCTCTGTAATGTTGTTCCTAGCCTCATTTTCGAAGAAAATTGGTCCAATAATCTCACCACCCCTCAATTCGCACCAAACTGACACTCACTGTGATGCATCGGATTCTCGTTAATAACGTGCGGGTTTTCCGAGCCTCAGTTGCGTCCCTTTTTTTTGTTAACGTAGCCGTCGAGATGAAAATGCGCCTCCTCAGAAAAGATGATTTTTCGCCCAAAATTATTGTCCAATTTAAGCTGCTTTAAGGCGATAACGAAGCGGATCAATTGCTGAGTCAATTGGACCTGGTAAGAGAATAATCCGAGATCTTTATGCAGAATTCACCTTAGGCTAGTGCGTAAAATGTTTAGCTGTTGAGATCGATGGCGAGGGCGAGTTGATGTTCGTGAATTGAGTATCACCTTGTCAGTTACAGCAGCCACATTTTCGTCTGTGCGAACGGACGTCGACGGGGACTATGAGTGTGGGACAAACTTGCGTACAGCAAGTGGGTGCTTCTTTCGGTCAAAACTTCATTTCAAATAGCGCACTGTTTGGGCTACACAGCACTCACTTTGGAAATAAGTTTTCAATATTTCACAACGTTATTCAAGCGTAAAGCGACTTATTTCGTTTCGCGGAGGTATGGTACTGACATTCTGTCAAGATTTCGAGCGGGAAACAGATATCAGTGTCAAAATATCCTATGAAAAGAAATTACTAGATGGCCCACCCTGTATATCCTTTATGCACTGAAGAGCAAAAATAATCATGGGTATTCTAAATGACAGTACATATAGGTGGAGCAAATTAATATTTTTACCAAACATCAGACCGGCTTCAGAAGAAAGTATTCGACGATAGATAATATCTATAGTCTAGCTTCGGTTTTGCACCTCAAACTTACGGGAAAAATGGAGAAAGCCATATTAGATAGTTTGTTAAGATAAGATTAGTTTGTTTATTTCATCAAAGCTTATACCCTGAAGCTTAGTACGCTGCTCGAGCGAAACTAAATTTTAGCTGCTCTCCATTATTTCTCTCCAAACACTAGCTAAAATCCTCGCTAAATTTTGACATAGAGTGCTTTGTGGGTAAGTGTCATAACAAACAGCTGTTCTTTGAAAAAAAAGTTTATTTCAACAACTCAAAAGCACAACAGAAGAAAACAATACGATGTGTCAAAATTTAGCTTGATAAAATGTCCCGAACTATTAATGGACGCGCTAAATTGTGACAGATACATCCAGTACAGTCTGAAATGAATGTTTGATTTTTTAGCTGAAGCAGCGTACCGCTCGGCTAAATGGATTCGCTTAAATTTAGCTCAGCTAATTTTTGGAGAGAATTTTGTATGGGAGCTAAAATTAAGCTCGAGCAGCGTACTCAGCTTAATAATATAACTGCAGTGTAGACCAGGAAAGTTCTATTTGATTATTTTGAAGCAATGATGTCTTTTATTGACGATTTTTGTCGCATTATCTATAAATTATATGCACTATTTCTTGGGAAAGGTTTTAATACTGGCTCTGTCAATAAAACGAAATTATTGTTCTGGAGGAAGATATAAATGTAAACCAATTGTAAAATTTTTGCGAGAAATGGAACTTCTATCCATCTTACAACGACACGAACAACGCAATATTAAAATTATTTTTTTCACATAAAGCTTAGTACGCTGCTCGAGCTTAATTTTAGCTCCCATACAAAATTCTCTCCAAAAATTAGCTGAGCTAAATTTAAGCGAATCCATTTAGCCGAGCGGTACGCTGCTTCAGCTAAAAAATCAAACTTTCATTTCAGACTGTACTGGATGTATCTGTCACAATTTAGCGCGCCCATTAATAGTTCGGGACATTTTCTCTAGCTAAATTTTGACACATCGTATTGTTTTTTTCTGGTGTGCTGTTGAGTTGTTGTAATAAACTTATTTTTCAAAGAACAGCTGTTTGTTGTAACACCTATCCACAAAGCACCCTGTGTCAAAATTTAGCGAGGATTTTAGCTAGTGTTTGGAGAGAAATAGTGGAGAGCAGCTAAAATTTAGTTTCGCTCGAGCAGCGTACTTAGCTTAACAAGCAAACAATGGCACGAACACCCGAAATACGTATTTCCACCAATATACAACCTACAACATGCACCATATTAGGGCGGTCGTGGAGCATTATAGACTCACCTCATCTTCAGAATTTATTGAAAAAACAAACTGACAAAACAATGGTCTACTACATTATTGCTACAGGTACTAAATCAGCAGATATCCAGCAGAGTTTTTTTTTGGATTTGAAAATTTTCAATTTTGCCTTTGAAAATTGTTTGTTCGATCTGCCTTAATAACAATTGTAATATGATTGATAGACTTCAATTTAGCTTCACCAAAGGTGTCATTATGTGACATTTTCTGATTGATTGCATGCGACATGACTTGGTCAAAAGGAACAAAAGGCAATACTTCATCGTCTCTTATCCAATGAAATCTACCAGCCATATTTTGTCGGTAATCATAATTTTGTAATCGCATCGCCTGTGTGAATTTTGACGTTGTTAAATTTAGCAGATCCCTTTTTTAGAATGTAATGTCAAATCCGTTACCACCAAATGTCTAGAACTGTATACTAAGAATGCCTACCAACTATAAAAAATTGTAAGCTGTGATTAGCTTCAATTTGTAACCAGGCGTTCAATCAAATAATTTTATGTCACAGCAAATCATAATATAAAAGGATTAAGATTATTGTTTCCCTGGTAGGTGGAAATCTATCACAGACACTAGGAGAATAGCATGAAGCTCAGGTGGAAAGGGTTTCGTTTTTTGTAGTCGGTGCAATAAATTACTATTATCCAAAATGTGTAGAACTGTATAATTAAATATGTCCGATAATTCGGATTCTATACATTCGCGCAAAAATTCTTATTTCAGATTCGATTGTATGAATTTCGAGATCTCTAAGGATATCGTCGTTAATAGTATACCACAGTGCTTGAGAATTTCTTTATTATTCCTATATTTTGAAAATAACAACAAAGCTAAATCCCGTACTTCCATTTCTATACCGGTTTTAGTACTTGTCGTAGTTGTTTAGGTTTTTCGAGAAGCCAGTACATTTCTCTGTATAGTATTTGATTTCGAGTTCTATAGGTTTCATTTTCACGGAAGAATTCCATTTCAGCTTTTTGTCGAGTATTTGTCATCGTTTGCAAGGTATTTGGGACCAGTTTAGAAAAATTCGCAAGTCTTGAGGTTTCTTTTAGGATAAATTCAAGTGAACAGATTAAGTTTCGTTAAGAGCAATCTGCCAGTTCCTCGTCTATTCATTTAATTTATTCAGTTAGTTTTACAATCGTTTTTTTAATCGTTTTACATAGTGTTGCGATGTTGTCGGTGAACGAAGCGAGGGAAGTGCCATCTACTTTTGGTATACGAAAATTTACTATGTGGGTTACTGATATGTATACACCAGTGATCACATTGGTACCCCAGCATCAAACACGAGCCTACCCGACGCATACGAAAGACGAAAATTCCCCTTTGCACTTACCGCCCGCGTCTGAAATGGCTAAAACATTTTTAGCTGTGATGTACTTCTATACTCTCTGATAAAAGGTATAGGTAAGCGGCCCAAGAACACTTTCTTACTGTTTTTTTTTTAAATCCGAATATTCGTTTCCATGTCTTACAAGAAATAGTCTATTCCCGAGATATGATTCTAGGATATCGTATAAAAGTACTGGGAGAACATGTCTTAATTTGCATTCTAAGCAACTTATTAGAAGCTTGCGAGACATCCAGGAAGAGTATACAATTTTTTTTTCGAATGATTTCCCGACTACGTCAGTAATCCTATGCACCTGGTCAATAGGTAAGATGCATTAGGTAATAGGTAGATGCATTAGTAATATCCTCTCGAAAATTGGGGACATGATTGGAAAAATCGAACTTGGTCTATTATATTTTCCTTCATATGTCTTTTTTTCCTGGTTTTAAAACCATTAGACTTCCGCATCTATCCATTGGCTCGGCTTCTGATAAATCGGAGCGGTTTTGTAGGTAGAACTTTGAGAACTTCGCCGTAATGTTGTAATTTAAACAGAAATTCGATAGTGTCTAAACACAAAATATCTAGATAATTTCTGCATACAAAATTGCAAACTTTTTTTTATATGTTCAGCTTCAAACCTAGATAGTTGTTGCTTTATATACTTTTCAAATGAGAAAGGACTTCAGATGCGGTTTATATGTGTTTCCAGCCAAAATTCATAAAAAAAATAATTAAAAAAAATAAAAGTTTGGATACTCGCCCAAAACACCAACTTCCGAGAATTATTCTGCGAATTTAACGGACACAAGAAAATCTGCGACTTCAATAATAAAAAGTCATTGTGCATATGGAATAGGGTTACAAAATCCTGCCAGGGGAAAAGTCGAAGTAATGTGAATGTGAAAATACTCACTCCGTATGTACAGTGCAAACCTATTTTTTTCTACCACGTCGAGTGGATAGAAGTTCGAAAAGTTAATCGGTGAATTTTCACCAGCAATGCTCGTCAACTCAATTAAAAATGTCCAATGATTTTCCTAAAATTATACTTTTTAAAATAATAAAGGTTTAAGCGCCACAATGTTGGAATGGATTGATCAGAGTCTAAAATGGACCTTCTTAGTAATTCGAGTCACCCGCCCGAATGAGCCGAGATAGACAAAGTGCCTTACAAGTTTTGTTTATTGCAACGTTTGATTCTATTCGCCAATGTAAGTTTTACCAGACAAACGAATATATCTGTTATTTCGACATCGCGTCCATTTTTCTAAATTTTATATTGATGAGGACAATTTCAAAAAGGTCGTTGACGGACTTCATAAAATACAACCGAGTGGTGGACTATACAAATATAGCTCACCTCATAAATTTTATTATAGAAGAAATTAAATTTGTGATGTGCATCGTTATAGGCTTGTTAATTTTTTTCCAGAACATACTAAATTCATTTATTCATTTTCTCGTATTTAAAGTAGCCTTAGTGCAATCTTTAAAAAGAAGTCTATTGGCTCTTGTGTGAAAGGTACCATATAACCATGTGCTAACTGTCCTACACACCGAGCTAATTGGATAAGCATACAATATGAAAACGCCAAAATAAACCAAATAAGATGGTACTGAAATTTTTCGGCGTAGCTGGAACTAAAACTTATTTATTGCTCAATTGAAACATGAATCTCCCGCATCTATAGAACGTGAGTGAAAGTGATGGCTAAACCAATCCATCTAATCTGATGAAAAATATTCGATTGTCCATCCACGTTCTTCGACAGACATCAACTTTTCACATACAAGATTTATAATCCAAAACATGGGTAAACTAACCACATTTTGTTCAAAACCATGCACACCTACCAGTTTGTCTTTTTAATTGGTTCTGGAAAACGAATGATTAATTCCTTTGGCTAACCAAAGTAATTGGCTTCTGTAAATCCGGTCACAGACTAACTTCGCTGAGCACTTACTTCGTGTCTGTGACATTTTTTTCATTTCTTTGCGTTTTTTTTAAATGCATCCACATGCCTTAGCAGCTTTCCTAGCATAGGCACCTACACATACATACCCGTTCGGTGGTAAACTTTTATGAATAATATACACCGCTACAGGCATATGGAACTATAAGGACAGAGGCGATAGGCAAGCAAAACCTGACAGGCACCTCGACTTAACCGATGGGCGACGTTAAACCTCGTTCGGTCACATAATAAATATTCTGAACCAGTTTATGTTCCCTCCCATGAAGCCGCAGTCTTGCTCTTCAACAACAAACATCCCATACAGCTCGTTGTCCAGCCATTTTCAGCACTTGATGTCAAAATCACTAATTGTTTATTTAATCAATTCAGAGCTGAGTATTTTTTTTTAGTTTGGTTTTCTCTTACGCGCACTTGGTATCAAATGGGTTGATTAAAATGCTAATGGTCTCCCAAAAGGAACAGAAAAGGAAATAAAAATTTCAACGTCATAAGTCATAGCTGGGACACATCGTCCAGACATTACAATGTAAACGGATCCGTGTGAAATGATTCAAATTGTTTTTTTTATTATTATTAAATTACGTATAGGGTGCAATGAATTTCATTCATCACTGGTAAAATTTAGAAATATTGCATTGGTTAATTATTTTCAAATCTATTATAAAAGTTCATTAAATTTTTAATTATGTTAAGGTTTTGAGGTATTTAACCAGCAATATCGTATTAATAGCTGAGTTTTCGATAAAAGGTTTACAAAGATGTTTTGTTTTGTAGCTAAAGATTTTGAATTTTATTTTAAAAAAATCGTTCAAATGTGACATAAATTAATATTTAATAACGTATAATACTGAATTTGAAGGCTTACATGCACTTTAGAATAATCCTTATCGACTTTTTCTAGAATTTTTGAAGTCTTTCGATTTCCGTCGTGGTTCCCATGTATCTATACCTACTATTTCTGAGCAAAATTTTAATGGATTGTCATGTCATTGGTAACATTGATTATGTTCAATTTCATTCAACTAAACAGTATATTATAGCAAGTGTTAAAAGAATTTACACATTAAGCTTGATCAAAATCGTTAAATCCGTTTTTTCGAAATTTCGGTTTTACCAAAACTGGTATATGGTAGGTGCCATGAGTTATCGTCCTATAATGTCAATTCCAAAAAAAAACTGTGTACTTACTACTTAGTAATCCAATAAACTCTAATATCAAATTTAAAGTAACTGTTTAGCATCCAACTAAGTGCACATATCTACAAACGGACCCACTTTTTCGGGATTTCCCAATCATTTTAATGTTACAAATACAAATGCATACAAGTGCACTGCTTGCGGTACCTCCTGTTTTATTCAGAATCCGACCGTCCTTTCTTGACAATTAATACTGATTTGTGAAATCATTGCGAGATCATGTGATTGTAATCGCAATTAGAAAATAATAAGCGAAACAACTAACTCTTTAGCTAACATTAAACGTGTTTTTATGTCTGTAATGTAGTTTGTGGGCCTTAACATCCGAAGACCTCAATTTACTCTTCATTAAATAAGACTGGTATGGTTGTCTCATGTCAATGTTTTGTTAAAGATTATTCCAAGATTTTTTGCATGTTTAACAAACTCTATAACTTTATTATTTAGATCAATTTTTGGAAAATATGAGTTGTCTCATAGAGGTTCTCGAAATAATTAAGCATTTTGTCTTCTGTGGATTTAAACAAATATCGGTATTACGGAATTAGAGAACAATTTTATGCCTCGTTGACCTCAACTATTCAATTTCAACAAAACGCAATGAAAAACTATTATACAGCTGAAGATCATTTGCATACATGTGAACATTCATTCCTAATGTTCACATGTATCATTTAGCATAGAAAATAATAAAGGCCACAAAACTAAGCCCTGCGGGACCCTCCTAATCAAGAAAAGGAAAGAAGATAGTGATACATTACCAAAATACGCCTAGGACCTATTAGTTAAATAGGGGAGTAATTGAATTTGCAGTTCACGATGAGATATTAAATTTATCGTTCAGTTTATCGTGTAGTCTGTTATAGTGCCAAATGTTGTTGAGATATCGAAGAGTGTAAGAATTGTTACTTTACCATTATTATACTTTACAGTGAGAAATTTTCGTTTTTGATACTTCATAATCCTTTCTCAGACTTTGGATAGGTACGGTCAAATGGCTATTGAACGAAAGTGTTCATTGTCACTCATCTAGATATGTTGTGTATTCATAAAATTTTCGATTAACTCCAGAGTGACGAAAAGACACTGGTCATAAAAATAAAATAAAATAAAATGTATGATATATTTGATATGATGATATATATTAGAGTACAAAAGCAGTATGTCTTTTAACAAAATTGCATTCATGTCACCAATTCCAACATAGTTTGAGATAATTGATAAATTTTTAACTACAGATGAGTCTGAAAAATAGCATATCTACATTTGTTGGGAAAACCCCTTTTTGTGATTGGATCATTGATTGCATGCTAGTTCTCTCTTCCATTGCCGGGGGTGTGGGACTTGAATTTTGATATAACACAACCAAAACTCATGCCAGAGTTCTCGTGGAGCTGTTTGTGATGAGTTCTATACATGTTTTTATTTTACCTTCTTCATACAAAACATATCCACCCATATCCAATTTCATTAATCACTATATTAAGATAAGATGCAATTTTTTAAATTCATATTCCACGTTCATGTTGATGCAACTTCTGGTTGTTGGCATCCCAATATATATACGAGGGAATCGTTCCATCCATTTACCTTTTTCGTGTTTTTTGCTGTGAAAAATGATCCCTTGTGTCTTTGTACTGCTTCCTCTTAAAATACCAGACGTGTACTCTGTACTCATAAAATTCTGGAACAGATTTTTTTCACCCTTAACTTTTGTTGGTATTTATATTTTATTAATGACGATACTGTATAAGTTTGTAGGATTCGTATCGAAAATTGTTAAAAATAAAACAATGGCTGCTTGGTTTGGAGAATCAGGAGGAACTGATTTATTATGTAAAGGGTCTTTCATTAATTTATTTAATTTAAACTTTAATTTAAATAAAATAATGTGTGTGTGAGGTATCATCGAAATGCTTTATTCGTTTAAAAGGTATATCGATGCCATTATGATTTTTTTTCGACATACCTTTTTGTTAATATTCAACTTAAACCTAAATGCTACCCAAAATTTCATCAAAAACTATCATACTTATCAACTACTTTAATGGCCTTATTCGGGCACTCTAAATTATATAATAGAATATAGCAATATTTAAATTTTTTTGTATCATTTTGTAAGTAAGAAACGTTTCTCAAAAAACTTGGTATATGTTTTTTTTTTAATTTATTAAAACATGCTACGATGCCATTATGTATGGAATAAAGCATCGTTCAAATGTCCTCCGCTGATATTCTAGGTGGCATGGCGCTCATCTGAAATTTCCAATTTTTCATGACTCTAGCGGATAAATCAGGCTGAATTTGACATGTTGGCTTGTGGTGATTTGTAGCTTCTTTGAATAGACCTGCGACTTCAGAAAACCCCCAAGAAAAAGTCGTATCTCCTGCACACTCTAACTGATAGCGGCGATGTTTTCGGCAGAGCTTGCGTTTCATTGACGTACGGGTGGACTCAAATTTACCCACCACACTTCGAGTAGTCCTCTCGGTAGGACGATTATGGCGACCGTAAAATGGAGGAAGCGCGCAGAACGTTGCCCGAACAAAACACCAATTTTGATAAAACAATTTTATCATTTGTACTTGTTGTTGAACTCTATGTCCGTAAATGGTTGTTTGCAAAATAGACTGAATTTAAATTTGACAGATGTAGCTTTAAATGTCAATGTTGGGAAGACCCTATTGGAGGATTCTAGGGAAATAGATACTTTTAACGTTTACTTTACTATTAACCAATACATCGGTAGTAAGGTATACATGACTGGTCGTATTTAACTCTCTCTTTTCTAAGGGTAAGATCAAATACATGCGGGAATTCGAAGATTTTCATACACTAACACAAATACAGAAAATCCTTGTACTTTAATTTTGGCTGTTGATTATAAAAAGATTAAATTATATGAAACTGCATTTATTAGAACATTTATTCTGGAATTTCCTAAACGTGTGCTGTCAAAAAATGAGGACATTGAATAGCCCTACAGCCCTCCGGACTTTTTGCGAATATAGCAATATATTCGCTAGCAAGCATAAGACCATTGACGAACTCAAGGCAAACATTCGTGCCGAAATCATAGCTATACTGCACAAAATGATCGAAAAAGTGATGGAAACGTGGTACATCAGATGCGGCGGATTGATGTCGTATTTAAGATCTTGCCTGAATAAATTGTAAAGAACCACTTTAATAAAAATACTTCACATATGAAAATTAGGGTATTTGACCATTCGCACAGAGCTTTTTTTCAGCTCTAATAGCATATATTGCTTCCCATAGCCCATTTTCCGATGAAAGCAACCACTTTTGACACGCTATTTGATCAAGACTCCTTACCTTAAGCGGGAGTGGGTTAATTAGTATATCTCATTAGTATTTATATGGCATTTTAATTGACCTTTTACCCCGAAAGTCTAGCTATCACTTGCTATTGTATAGATAACCGCTTTTTACAGGATTTTTGCAGAACCTTCATTGAAAGTGACTGCCAAATTGTTAAGATGGATTTTTTTGACATGAAAGGTTATTCGAATCTTTTACCTACTTATTCTACCAACCTGTGTAAATCCTGCTGTAACGTCAATCATCTACATCTTATAATTTGGACACTCTTTTGCGTCACTTTATGAACCCTACTCTTTTCATTTCATGTATTGCGTATTCAATCAAAACAATTATCATTGACGATAGAGTAGAAGATTTGCTAGGTATGTAGCGTTTAATTTGTTTGTGTGTTTTACAAAAATGAGTAACCAGGACACCAAATAATTCAGAGTAAACGACCAGAACACTTTTCATTTGCTGGAAATGTAAGAAATAAAAGTTTTTACGTCTGTTGATACATCTCACGTCCAATTTATCTATAACTCTCACAAACATGTATTTATGGAATGCATAATTATTTTTTTTATTCGATTTTATGATTGTACATGTACCGTACCTACTCCATTAACAGAGTGGCACAAAAATTGGGTTCATATAGAAATTGAGAGTCTCTGCAGCGATAGTAAAAAAAATACAACATAAATAACTGTGCTTTGAGTTGTCAGAAACAGCATTATTTTTAATGTAGGCGCTTAGGGGCATACGGTTAAAATTGTACCTATGGAGCATGCAATTAAATATGTATACATAGGCAATCACATAAACAAGCATACTTTTATAATTGATTGTTATTCGTTGTGCGAGTTTGATGTTAACATGTAATATACAAAAATGTCTTCAAGTAATTTAATATTCAAACTAAGTACTTTTACACATTAAGTGGCTTTGCACGCCTTATTAGTTAGCCCGGTTCTAACTTTATGTTGGTTCAAGATGGTTGAAGATTTCTGTAAGCATTTTTTGCTCACGACGTACATTTTTTTTATCCGTTTTTGCTATGGTCGATTCATCAGGACTGTGATTATCAGGGTCTTTATTAAAACCCAAAAACAACTATGATAAGAGAACTCATCTGATTTTTGACGTTGATCTGTCATTGTGAGAGGTAATTACGGAGCAAGGTAAAATGTAACTTCATTTTTTTTTAATCTGTAGCTATCATTGGTGACGTTCTTTCTAATTTGTCGATGTTGTGTTTCTACTACTAAATATTTGTCCATAATCTCCAAATGGACCACAATATGTGAACTTTTCGCGAACCCTTTCAACAGGAAATACAAAGTCGAGCACATTGACTATCCAAATCGAATTGCTGTCAGTCTCAAATATGCAGAATCAACATTGGATTGGATTGGATTGAAATAAAACAGCAATATTTTAAAATTGCAATCAAGCAGACATGGTGTATGCAACCATATACCACTTTCTACCATTATCTGGTAATCATTCGGCACATATGTCAATATGCTGTTATTGTCTGGCAGATGACATATCCTCAAATCGCAGCCTTCGAGGAAAAGTACAAATATCAGCTTTCACATGCATTAGCGGAGTTCAAAACTCCACCCTATCCGCTCCCCTAGACGGTATCCTACATATAGGTCCCTTATACATCTTTGACAAATAGATCACGACTTCTGCAGCTATGAGATTGAGAGGCTCATCACCCTCTATGGGTGTTACATCATCTAAATATTACAGAAAAGACCACAGCACTTACCACCAGTCCTCTTAAATGTGAGTCGGACTCATGGGCGTATTATTTTGCCTTCCCTACCGTTTAAGTGATTTCGAGAACCAAAACATTGTGATAGAAGAAGTCTAATGCGATAAACACGAACTATATCTGTATCTGGTTTTGATAGCAATCACATCCTTGGGCTCTATCTCATTTACATGAACAAAAAAACAGCATACGAATGCTGAATATCTCTTAACGAGGTCGCAGAGCACTTAAACATTCACCTTTCTTGGTGCCGAGACACATAGGTATTCAAGGGAACTATAAATCTGATGAGCGAAATGGGTACTGGATACCGCCCAACGTCGGCATTCAACCACGAGTGGACATCTGGTTAGGAATCGAAGACTCTAATATCCGAAGTATTGGCGTTTATTCGCTCTGCATGTTTTTTTTTTAACCAGGTCTATGTCGTTCAACAGCTCCTAAAATGATTGATTGGATCTTCGTCTACATAGCTCGTCAACGCAAATGGGACCGAAGAATTTTCGCTCATCCGGTTTTGATAGAGTACATTTTTTCAGCCCCGTAGAGTAGTGTTTTACGTAGTATCCCTTTAGTTCGTGTTAGGGCTTAACTACTTATTTGCACTGACCGGCAATTTCGCCCCATCTAACCGTTCCAAATTTTTTTTTTAACTTTTTGAAGTCACGAGTCTATGTCAATAGGCCTCAGGCTCTTAAAGCCATCAAAGAGATTATTCTTCAAGAATGAGAGGACATATGGCCAAGTACTGACAACAGTGATGGAAAATCCCATAATCCCATATAATTTTCTCGGCTTAATGGGAAAAAAATTGTTGATGCAAAACACAACCAAAGCTTTTCATTCATAAAAAAATGGCGGCAGGATACATCGGGTGACTTTTGCGCCACATATTACTTCTACTTCAAGGGATGGGAATTTATTATTTATTAGCATGACCATGTAAAGTACATTGTTAGTGACCTAACTGTTAGTAGCTTGATGGTGTAACTTCGCCTAGTGATCAGAAGATGATCTGATTCTATAGCATAAAGGATGTTGTTAACAATTGCTATTACCAAAGTAAATATTTACCAATAATAATACAGGATATTCGTTCACATTACATCTACCACGATCATGATTTCCGCGCAAATCTGTTGATTTGTCAATTGTCCAGATGGTTTAGATATCTAGCTTTAGCTTTAGAGGTTTGTCTTACCCAGAAAAGTTAAATAAAAACTCGGTTCGGACTATCAATAGGGCTGTTTTAAGTTATACGTAACTTTTGTGATCCTTTTTTCCTCGTGTAGGGTCAAGTTACATATCATATATCACAGTATAGCTCTTCCTTATGTTTTTTCCCAACGAGGAAACTAAAAATGCTGCACCAATGTTCTTGGTGCTCCATTGAGTAGTGTGTTTGGTTTGTTGTTTTTTTTTTTTACCACGTCCACACCCTGGAGACTAAGCTTTTAATTCTTTTTTTATTTAGGAATTCATTTACCTTGCCGACAGCAACGTGGTTTGTTATACCTTAGCTTCTTTTTACTTCATTTTATTTGTTGGTTGCCGCAGACAGGTATAGATGGGGATTTATAGATGCGCGGCAGACAGAAGCGATGGCGCATTTTTTATTCATCGAACGTTCAGAAATTATAATTAATTCAATGACTTGTCGGAATGAAGTCCAGAACTACATGTGTAGTAGTTGGTCACAAAGCTGTCAGCTTGGTCTTTAGTGGCAGAGCTGAAAGGTAGGGTTTTATTATCGCATTGCATGTACTGTGTCACTAGTAATACGTGCTTGTAAACATGTATATGTGCATTATCGAGTAGTTGAGCATAAGGTGGATGTACATATTTAAATATTGCTATATGCAACATGTACCAACATTATATACATTCTTGCTGGGTGGAAAATAATCTAGGGAAATCAATTGGAATTTGAATGATTGATGAACCGCAATTGATTCTGAGCAGACGTTATTTGATATGGGTCAAGATATGGTACGAAACAGCTAAGTTAATATGCAAAATAGAGTAGTAGCTATAAATGATTTTGACTTGCATTGAGTTTCGCATTTTTGACTAGGTACTGGAATGGTTGATAAAACTATTTACCAACCTTTGATAATCTGTCATGTGAACTGTAAACCTTCAATGCTCTGAAAATCTACATAGAATGGCGTAATGACTAAAAAGAGGGTTACCAGTAGTACACAGGACCTGTTTCTTGTCACAAGTTTTAGGAGTTCGAATGAAAAACATATGAAAAGGCTGCAATCCGCTGTGCAGATCGCAACATATTGTTCAGACAGTTTATCAAAATATTTTATGGTTCGACAAATAACAACGTTTTTCTATTGCATATGCCATATGTATACAAATGGTTTTTGTAGGAAAACGCCCTGCATCAAAAGTATTTTCGAATATTTGAAAATTTAACCGAAAAAGTTTTTTTTTTTTTTTTTTTTACTAAAAACGCCCCCAAAAATTAAGCGTGGCAAAAAAACTTTATATGGACGAAATATAGATATTGGGATTGTCTAAATGTGCTCCTCAGACACTTTTTCAAAATTCTTAACCGTCTGTCTAAAAGTAAGGTTTTTCTAAAAAGTGGGCTAAATTTTTACACTTGTTCGAACAGCACGTACGGACCACGCATACCAAATTTCATCATCCTAGCTTAACATGTAAGGCCTAAACACCTGTGACCTACAGACGGACGGACGGACAGATAGACAGACATGGTTAATTCAACTCAGCTAGCGATTCTGAGTCGATCCATATACTTTGAGGTATATGCAGCTAAATTATTTCTCTATGTTACAAACTATGTATCATAAGCATAACTAATATACCCCTATGGGATTGGGTATAAATATTTAACGGGTGGTTATTGGAATATTTATGTAAAGAGAAACATACCCAAACGTTTTTCAAGCCGAAATAAATGTAACGGAAACATGTGAACATTAAGATTAAAAGTACATAGCCTGGTCCATAGCTAACTGCCTCTAGTTGCGCACTTCCATTTGTTTAAGAACGGTTTCTACTGCATTCGACATCTTGTTAGGAAACGAAGACCCTTCGAGCCGTAGTATTGGTACCCAATTGCTCTGGATATCCTATTCTGTGCAGCTTGTACAATACAATATCCATAGCCAGTCAACGCAAAAGGGACCGGATTATTGGATTTTTCCATCCACTAATGGTGGATGGCTTCGGCATTGTAGAGCAGGCCTGGGATGAACAGTATCTTATATAGGATCTCTTTAGTTGTTCGTATAAGGGCTTACTTAGTCCGAATAAATAGCCAGCGATAAGAGTAATTCATCATTTGATATCGGACGAGATATCAGTGTCAGAATTGATAGCGGAGATGAGGTTCTACCTCGAAGTTGTTGATTTCAATGGTGAAGTTGTGTCCAATTCGTAGATGTTCTGTGTCCTTTATTGTTGACAGTATATCCTTGGTCTTGCCTTTATTTACTTATAAACGCATTTTCTTATAAACGGCAGCTTGAAAAGCTCTTCATATTGCTTAACATGGAGCAGTAGCAAACTACACTGGCTTATGTCATCCTTTTTTTATTTTTTTGAAAAATCTAAGCCAATTTCAATTTGCAATAGTATTTGTCTAACTGACTACATAAGTGCCCCTACATTCCGGAATCAACTTGGTCCTCAATCAACATGCCTCTCCAGTTAGCCTGGGCCAAAGCTAACTGCCTCTAGTTGCGCACTTCCATTTGTTTAAGATCGGTTTCTACTGCATTCGACATCTTGTTAGGAAACGAAGACCCTTCGAGCCGTAGTATTGGTACCCAATTGCTCTGGATATCCTATTCTGTGCAGCTTGTACAATACAATATCCATAGCCAGTCAACGCAAAAGGGACCGGATTATTGGATTTTTCCATCCACTAATGATGGATGGCTTCGGCATTGTAGAGCAGGCCTGGGATGAACAGTATCTTATATAGGATCTCTTTAGTTGTTCGTATAAGGGCTTACTTAGTCCGAATAAATAGCCAGCGATAAGAGTAATTCATCGTTTGATATCGGATGAGATATCAGTGTCAGAATTGATAGCGGAGATGAGGTTCTACTTCGAAGTTGTTGATTTCAATGGTGAAGTTGTGTCCAATTCGTAGATGTTCTGTGTCCTTTCTTGTTGACAGTATATCCTTGCCTTTATTTACTTATAAACGCATTTTCTGCTTCCTTCTTTATAACAGTAAACGTGGATTTGACATCTCTTAGTACGCGATGGTTAGTGCGACGAACTGCCGTGCTGAGGGTCTGGGTTCGATTACCAGCCGTTGCAATATCTAAATGATTTTTCACTGGCCCTCCTCATGCTATGGTCTGACAAGTCAAAAAAAGCTTATCTCAACTCAACCGCCCGGAATCGACATTAAACAGAAGGTCCCGGCATAGTGTATGAACACATGCAAACATGAATGGTTGTGCCAAAAAGCTAGACACTAAGTAATAACGATAATTGTTGCTCAAAAAATTGTTTTATTTTGGCTGTGATATCATGTTATCCCGGGGTTTATACCGGTTTATGGTTATACTATTGGATTCTGCAATTAACGCCTATCTGTCGCTTGAGGAGAGAATTCTTCTTTGTCAGTTTAGACGGTTGGTTCTGTTGAATTCGCCTCTATAAATGTTGTCCTATACGGCTTTCAAATCAATGAATAGGTGTTGGGTATTGATTTGGACTTCTTTAATTTATTCCAGGATCTGCAGGAGTGGGAAGATTTGTTCAATTCTGTACTTTTCTGTGCGTTGGGTTAACAACTCAATCACGCAAAACGCTATTCTTATGAAACAACCAAAAGCCTTGAAAAGAAATTAGTAGGTATACCATTCACGAACATGCTAACAGACACATCTTACAGACTGTGATCGTCTATTTTTCTCTTTCCCCTATTCCAATAGATGATCTATTAAGAGAAACTAACTTATTATTGTTTTCTTTATGGAACACAATATGTTTTCTACTGAGAAAGCTCAGCGTGGCTGTCAAAGTCAGGAAAATACGTTTCGTGACTGTCAAAGTCAGGAAAATACGTTTCCTACTTCTTTAGTAGCACCCACCTGATTTGGACCTTTGCTCTTTTAGCTAATATTTTATAATGTTAAATAAAAGAGCTTTATTTCCTTTGATTATCAATGTGGCCTTGATTAATCTGGAAAAAGGATCACCAAATGTGAACTGATGTAGCCCACGGTCCACAATATGACTCATATCTTGTAATGTCTCCCCCTCCAACCAAAATCTAAGGCATATCGATATGCACAGTGTGTTCAATTTGACACGATTCAAATTGAATTATTGATAAGTTAAGAAGGACAGTCAGAGAATGGTTAATATAGGATCTACAGATGCTAAACATGTAGCAACCACCTCTGTGGTAAGTACTCGTGCCGATTTCTTTAATATACCTTACCCAAATGGTAGATAAATTATTACATTATTTCTCTTCATCGAAAAATAAATGTCACATTATTAAAATTCACATCATATTCATACAGTATCTCTCAAAACTTAACGTGCGCTTCTAATTTAATAAAAAAAAATATTATTCGATTCCGAGACTATTTAGTTTTTATTATTAGATCAAAATATAATAATCATGATAATTAGAACATCTTCCTATTAGTATCTTGATTTGTTAATCAAACAAAATCTCGAATATATAAGTTATATGCTAAAGTGATGTTTTTGCTCCATCATGTTTACAAATAACCACATAAAAGTAGATCATAAAATGAATATAATTTTTGGATTTTTTTTTATTTATTTGAATTTTTTTATTTATTTTTGAATTTAAGCTGTGTTTGATATATTTTTATTGTGACTGTGTTATATAGATAACATTTTTTTTGCTGTTTGTTTGAATGTGCTGATATGTCATCCACATGTTTACACGCTGGATTGAATTTCTGGTATCTACATTTGTACATTTCAAATGACAAACATTTATTATTAGATGTCGTTATGAACATGTTTTTTTCGTGTTTAAAGTATGTTGCCACACATACATAGTAAGAGTTATGTTACAAATAATGGAATTACTCGAAACTTTAAGAGTTTAAAGTATACCGTCAATCTATACGTATTTGTGGCATTTGTCTGTGTAACTAACTGTAAAGTATCATTATGTCTTATGGAAATATATGATATCCAATTATAAACATAGACAAATCTTTACGTACACAATTCAAATCAATATCGCAATCAACTTGATCCCATAGTGGTTGTCAGTGTTTTTTACTATTAAATTAATTTTAATTTAATATTTTAATTATCAACTATACAGCAATGCTTTAATCTAACTTATCGTTGACAGTTTTCTCAGTCTATATATTTAGCTAAACACTACGTAATAGTTTCATTTGGTATTTTTATTGTATACATAAAACTTAACTTACCTAAACTACTTATATGTAATTTTAATATAATCGGGGTGAAAAAGACTCGTTAGAAATTTGGTCTTTGGGAACCCAGAGAGCAATCATGGAAATCCATCACATTGCTTAGATCGACCGACGCTTAACATCAGGCGCATTTTGGATGCAATCCATGATAACGAAACTTAATCTATCTGGATAATAGACTACACCTCTAGTACTGTGGGAGTGCAGAAACACTTTCCTTACCCTAAATCAGCCACGAAAATTCGGTATGCGGCTTTTTAGTATCAGATCTATCACGACTGATATAGCCTTGCTAAAACGGAGGAGCTCCAGAGCAATGTCAAGCTTCCCATCGTGAATCTTGTCCTGCGCATTAAGGTGGTACAATACCGTGATACTATTCCTTTCTTGAATTACAGCTTCACTTTACTTAAGTAATACTTAAGGATCTACTTATTATTTCGAGTGCGGGCTTTACTACTACGTAATTGCCTTCTTAGCCCGAAGAAATAGCGGTTTGCATGAGTAATTCTTCGTATAATTTCTGAAGAGATGTTGTTATCAGTGTAAATAGCGGAGCCGAGGTATAGACAAAGTCCCGTACTACCTCAAAGTTATATCTTTCTATATATACTTGGTCCCACACTCATATATGTACTGCTAAACCCATTTTTGCCGGTTCCTTCTCTATCCTTTTTTTGGGTATCGAATGTCTAACTGAACTGTCTCTCTATAGTTCGTCTCCATGAATGCTATCATATGAGGCTTTGAAATCGATGAATAGGTGGTGTGTATCGATTTGGTCTTCTTGTTTTTTTTTTTTCAGGGTCTGCCAAAGTCTGAAGATTTGATCAGTTGTGGATTTTCCTGGCCTAAAACCACAGTGATATGGGCTGATCAGGTTATTTGTGAAAGGTTTCAGACGTTCACAAAATGCGGCAGAAAGGATCTCGTAGTAGATCTTGAGGAAACCATTGGCGGCTTAGCCCCTATGAAATGGGAAGGAATTATGTGGTTCCATTTACGAGACTTAAATTCCTTGTTAAGCTTAAATTTTTATTCTGCTATCCTCACTTCATTTAGGTTAGATGGCTGGTAGTTTTCGCTGCCGTCACCTATATTAATTGGTTCGTTCTTCCTGACAGCGAGAGATCGTCGTCGCCGTTTAATTTTTTCATCTTCTCAACACTGACAGTGACTCAACTAAGTTCTCGCCTTGTTCATCTTCATAGAATTATGGTTGGGCATTTTAGCCTAAGTTTTCTCGTGTCACATTTTAGTAAAACTTTGAAACACCTCTCCACATAATTTGTTTGTTTGTTCTTTTTTTCAAAAGCCAATATTTTTCTCTACCACTTTGCTAATTCAGTGGCAGCATTTTTTATCAGCAGTATTGTTGTATGGGCGAGAATTCCTTAGCTTTTCACTCCGCTACATTATTTTCCATCAAACAATGATTAGACTTAGAAACTATCTAGTATCGAATATACGATTCTTAAGATACAGTTCTTAAATGCTTTAAAATGGAACTCCAAAATTTTGATTTTTAAACGCTCCCTTGGTGGCCAAATCTTTAAAATAACTCCTCGTCACTAATGCCATCAAGGAAGTCAAAACAAAATATTGAAATAATGGCTAGTTCCTTCTAGTTTTGTGTTCTATATCATTTAGATCTTTAAAAGGACATTCGTTAAAATATGCGGAAACCCACAAAACCCTACATCATTTAAATTACTTCGGAATTTTCGACCATTCCAGTTTGAAAACAATTCAACAGAATTAAGTACTTACAAAATAATGAAATTGACTCCTCGACATTCCGACAATAGGATTAATTATAATACGACTTAATTTACATTCATGCACTTGAAACAATTGAGCCTTTTCTTCATTTTAATTATATTCCAATAACACTTACTCGCCTATAAAGCATCGCGCCTCTCAAATATCGATTGACTAGCAGAGGGTAGTTCCCTCGCAAAACTGTGTCCCTAATTCTGCGTTGGAATGCGAACCAAGTTCATGCGACAATCAGTGGCACTAGCACAGCTCGTATCGGCGACTCCTTGCTATAGAGTATCTACTATACATATATACGTAAATTGTTACTGGTAGGAACAATGTTTGTTAAATTCTTTAAGTAGATATTTTTTAAGGCAAAGAATGCAAAGATTGCAATTTTATCAGGCGAATAATTTTACCACATTCAAGTTGTAGCAATATAAAGTGAACTGCTGACAATTGGGGTTTACGTAGCCCAGAATGTAGGAGTAACCATGAGTCTTCTTCTTTCATCGTTTGGCGTTGCGATTTATGGTGGGAATCTTTGTTGCTTTTTGACAAAACGTTGGAAATCAATTCTGACCACCAGAGTTTTGTTATCTGAAAGTTGGTTACTATGAGTAAGTATATAATGCTTCAGGGGTTGGTATCCTTACGATGTCTTTGACATTCGAAAATCCTCTTTTTTTGTAAGAAAATTGATAGGTTTTTATTTAAGATTCTTGTGTTTAGTGAAGTTTTTTTTGTTTTTTTTTTAATATGACGTTGTAGTTGTGGTTGTATACAAACAACTTTCTTTGAACTTGATACTTTTACGCCAAATTTGATTTTAAGTGTTTTTTTTTTCAACCCTAAAGGATACACGTAGGATTTTAACAACCACAGAATAAAATAAAACATAAAGAACCTTTAAATTACTGCGTAGGGATAATGTAATGATACTAGTGGACAGCGTTGCCTTGGGAATGCTTTCAAAGAACGCGCAATTTTTTTCTTCTATGACCATGTTTTTAGTAAAGTGGATTAATCTTATCTCTAAATCGATATGCCATAATCAAAAAAACTCCGCATTGAACAAAAGACCAGTGTAATTAACATGCGTAGCTATGTTAGGGATGATGGGTTGACGAGTTAAGGCCAAGCATCTCCTAGTTGAACTTGAATCTAGGTAAATTGTGATGCCGTTAAGGCAAGTGGATTTCCTTATGAAACATGTGTTGCTCTGAAGTGTTAACCAACCAAGATATTTAATCAAGCTATGAAGTTAATTATGGGATTGCATGAGGTATATACGGCCGTGCGTAATTATATTTTTCAATATAGAGAAAAGTTATTCTCAAATGCGGGAAAAAGTACTCTCCAATGATCTCAAAACGTATGATCCATATCCTGGGAAAGATGGTGTATCCTCATGAATATATTTTCTCAGAACAGCTTATGCTTCAGAACATATACAAAATCAAATTTCCAACGTTTTATACAAATACAAATTTTCGGCGCAACAGGCTCGTTAGTACCCAGGGCCTCGCTTTCTCACAACCATTCATGTGTGCGTGTGTATTTCTTGCACGATGGCTGGAACTCCTGTTTTATGCCGACTCCGAACGGCTAATTGAGATAAGCTATTCTTGACAATTGATACCACTCGGACGATTTGACAGATCATCACGAGAGGAGGGCCAGTGAAAAATCATTTAGGTGTTGCTACGGCTGGGAATCGAACCCAGACCTTCTGCGCGGCAGTTCATCGCACTAACCATCGCGCCACTAAGCCTTCCAACGTTTTACTTAAAATAATAACAATGCTAAAAGAGCAAATAGACTATTTTCCCGAAAGTGGATTGCTTCAAAGTAAATAAAAATTAAATATCTGGCATAAAACCTAGCGTCTCCCTTCATTGTGCGTGCAAAGTTACTATTCAAACACAATACTCTTCTGTAGGGTGTTGTTTTTAGAGGTATAGAACTTTGAAATGGAATAAAACAAAGATGATTTTTTTTAAATTGACATGAAATTTACTTTATTCGAAAGATAATCTTCTGGCATTATAACTTACCGCCACGGCTGGCTCGGACGTAGTCTAATCTTGAGGTCCAATTTTCGATGACTTTTTCCAAGATTTGTGGCCGCATATCGGCAATAACGCGGCAATGGCGTCCTCCAAGTGGTCAATCGTTTCGGGCTTATCGGCGTAGAGTACCGACTTCACATATCCCCACAGAAAATAGCGGCGTTAAATCGCACGATCTTGGAGGCCAATTCACAAGACCAAAACGCAAAATTATGCGCTCACCGAACGTTTCCTTCAACAAATCAATTGTGCCACGAGCTGTGTGACATGTTGCGGCGTCTTGTTGAAACCAAAGCTCCTGTACAACATGGTTGTTCAATTGATGAACGAAAAAGTCAGTAATAATGGCTCTATAGCGGTCACCATTGACTGTGACGTTCTGGCCAGCATCGTTTTTAAAGAAGTACGGACCAATTATTCCACCAACCCATAAAGCACACCAAATAGTCAGTTTTTGTGGATGTAACGGTGTCTCAACATACACTTGAGGATTATAATCACTTTAAATACGGCAGTTTTGTTTATTGACGTATCCATTCAACTTAAAGTGTTGACTGTTAAATGGACGTAGTGTGCGATTAGTATTTCGAGCAGAACCATGATTTCAAAATAAATTTGCACAGTTCGAAAGCGTTGTTCAGAGGTCAGTCTTTTCATGTTGAAATGCCAAACCAAAGTAAAAATAAATCACTTGACAACTGACAAAATGGCCGCCAGTGAAATAGTGTTGCCAACTTAAAGTTCTATACCTCTAAAAAATACACCCTTTACATTCCTATGAATGTTTGTACGAGTAGTAGTATCAAAACTTTAATTCTTTCCAAATTTCCTAGTTCCAGCACATTAATACTAAAAAGAATTCTCATGACCTTTAGCAAGGATCAGTTAAAGGATTCCCATGACATAGTATACTAAGTTATTTCACAATAAAACTGTAAATTTAAACTACCACTGCAAAGTCCGTTGCGACGAAAGGTGCATGAGGACACACCACAATTCTTATATCAATTTTATAGTCTCGCCATACGTAGATTTAATATCCTAATGAATATTTCTTTCAGAATTTAGAAGAAAAGTTCCTGCAAGTCCGTGAATGAATTTTAATAAAGCCACTCAGGCGGGGTCAAAACCACCTTCTGTATATGTCTAGACAATTCGATCATTAATATCACAATGAACTATACATGTGCCTTTAAAGTCAATCACATAAACAATTAAGGAAATTCACTTTAACACATTTCCTTTTTTCACATAGGTATCCAACACAACAATATTTAATCCAAATTCAAGATGCCAGTTTATTTTGTGTACATGCATGAACACGCTCCTAAATGTCAGTAACAATAGTAACATTTCTTTTGAGAAATGGAGGAAATTTTTGTTGAAAAACTTTTGTAATCTATTCATAGTTGTGCTTATATTGTTTGAAAATATTCTTCAAACACTTACCCGCTAAATGATTCTAAATTTTAGGAATTTTCATTTCGATTCATTTGTGAAATTCACAGAACGGAATTATTTGTGACCTACTTTGCACAATGCAAATGGACTCCCATGTACACTTTCTTCCAATTAAATTTTCCCACATTTTCACGCACAATTTATGAAATATCCGATTTCCACATAATTTTCAACATTTATTACACATACTTCTTCAAATCTTCAATAATTTGCAGAAAATTGTTGCACCCAAGTGCGATCGTACTCCAAAATGACACAAGCACGTTTTCAGTGCCACGCACGTTGCCATATGCGATATTGAAAAAATGGTGAATTAGAGGTTTACTTCCCCAGTATAGGTAGTATTTAAAAAAAATTACAATGCTTTCTTTTATTATATTTCTTATTGTATTTCTTATATTATATTCAAAATTATAAAATATTCAAACTCTTCATGGGAATTGCTAAATAATCCGATTAATTATTTAAGTGGATAACTTATTGTCATCTTTAAGTTTGGTAATAGATACAGTTAAGTAGTCTCATAAGCTGCTTAGAAATCTACTGCACCCATAAAGAGATAAAAGTCTTTATGCAATTATGCTTTAAAGTACAAATCTCTTCAGTGTTGGGTTTACATTTTTACACATAGATCTCACATAAAATCCAAATGTTACGCATTTGATTCGCGTACCGCCTCTTTAATACATGTGTGATACAAAATCCGACAAAAACTGCACATGTCACGTACATCGGATATTATTAATGTGTAGACTCAAGTGGCCATTATATTGGTTAACTAGCTTTATGATAAAGCTCACAAACACACTGAAAAAAGGACAAGTCCAATCGAATAAAAATTGCGTATTGCGAGTCAGAACATTCGCACATGCTTATGTTGACATCATGGCAATGTGTGTTTTTGTTATGAACAGAAAATCCTTTTTTTTATGTTGGTTCTCTTATTGTTGAAAACTTTTGTTGGACAATGTGTTGTGTAGGGACATGGATGTGTGAAGAAGACAAGGAATTTCGAATGAGTTATGTTCATTGTTCAACAATTTCTGTTCACTTGGACCGGAACATTTTAAGGACGAGTGAACAGATAATTGGATTTATATTCGTTTATTTTCACTTTGGGTTAAATTGAGAGTTAGGAACTCATAAAAGATTATCTGCTGGGTTGGGATAGATATTATTAATATTTTTTAAGATATTACATCTTGATTCTATGGGATAGTAGAAACTGGTTTGGGCAGAATCATCTTTAAAAAGAAACGAGTGGTGGGTGCACGACTGGGTCGAACGCAACTTTCTCTTTCGCAGCGAGTTAGGCGTTAGATCAAATAGTACGCATTTTGATTAATGATATAAATAATGTCGAAATGAGTTTATACGAACGTTTACTCCGATATTTGAAGAAATCGATGTCAATGTGAATAATAATGATTTTCCGTTATTGGCCAAAACTGAAAATTCCGTTTAGTGATATTTGGGCTAAAACTAATTATGTGGAATTGCTTCAAGCTGTAATAGTAGTATATATATTGAATTTCATTCAATTTGACATAATAGTTTGCGAGAAATTATCAATTTTCCTTATATGGCCTAAATGACAAAATCCGTTATATGGATTTTCTCAAAAAAACTGGGTATGCAGTTTTGTTGAAGCTAATATGGTTATAGTATATATAAAGTTTAATCAAAATCGTTAGAGCCGTTTTCGAGAAAATTGAGGTTATGTGTAATTTTTATATGGCAGGTACCATTATTAACATGGCTAAAAGCAACCAAAAAAAAATGGCCTAGAATTATGACTAAAACTAGCTTGTATACGAAGTTTGAAGAAAATCGGTCTAGCCGTTTAGGCTGGGGAGACCATCACGGACAGACGGACCGACGGACGGAATTCCAAAAACCACTTTTTTAGGCTCCCCTATCATCGTAATGTTAGAATCAATCAAAATCTCGAGGTCGAAAATTTTCACGAAAAAAATATCTTTCTCTTTGTAAGAGAAAGTTAAAAAGGCCTGGAAATTAAGTTATAAGAGGAATACTTGCCATTTGGTTAGACGTCCTTTTCGATTTACTAACAATTAGCTTTTTAAACATCAGAGAAACGAATATGAATCGTCAATAGCAGTAAGCGGTAAAGTAAATGGCATCAATTGATGTAATAACATCGTCATATTTCATGCCGGTTTTTGAATATTAAAAAAACATTTTTATTTTAATTTGGTCACGAAAGCCTTGAATATGTCGGAATATTCGCGTCGTGAGACGCGATGGCTTTTCGCGCGATTACGAGCGACATCGCTACAAGCCAAATCGCCAGCGATTGAAGTTTATGGCGGAACGATTTCGCCTACTTTCATTCATGTATTGACAGCCCAACTAACAATTTCGCTTCGAGAAAGCACTATCGAAGCTATTTCCCCTTCAGAAATATTACTTGTAGGAAGTTTTATGGAAAAACATTTGGCGCACTTTTAGGAAGCTATTTACTTCTATACGATTTCGTTAAATACTTCTAATAAGCCTTACAGAAAAAACTTTGTTTGCTTATAAAAGGCCTTACAGAAACAAATTAAAGGCTCCGCAAAAAGTCTTTCCGAAAATATTTGCAAGTCGAAAAATTCTTTTTTTCATTTCAATTTCAATCTCTTATAATTATAAAAAACCCAATTCGTTATTATGAAAGTATGAAATTAAATGCAATTAATTATGTAAAAACACTTATCTTCCTGGGATTCGAACTCGCGTTCTCTCGCGTCACGGAGAATTTCATCACTTGTCTGCAACAATTTCAAAAAACTTCAATAAATTTCTCCATTTTGTATGAGCGATTCGCTCAAGAAGTTCAATTTTTTTCAACTCTTGATTCTCGTCGCGTCGCTGACAGTCGCTAGCGATGGCTTAATTCACGTTTCGCTAAATCGCCACGCCATAAACACTTCCATATATGTACACATGTAATGAACGCTAGCAGCGAAATTCGTAGCCATGAACGCAGCCTTACAGTTGCGAATGAATTCCATATTGCTAAGCTATTTTATGATCCTTGCTGAAAGTTATAGATCATGTTTCTTTGACGTTCTAGAAGTAACGGTAACACCACGTTCATTTAAAAAATAAAATTATCATTATCATAAAATTAAATTCTTTTATATTTATCTAAACCGACATATTTTTCTTTTCTTTTTAGGTAAGTTAAAGAAATATAATTAAACATGCCGTTTAAAGGGGTAAATAAAAAAACATTTAGATAACTTATATAGTCAGTAATAAAAAATAAATTCCTTAACTACCTAAATGCTATATTTATAAATAGTGGCCGTTTGTTCTTTTTTTTTTTTGCCTATTGAGTATATAATATTTTGTATCCTAGCAGCTGGTAGGATTATCTGTTCTATCGATTGACGACAGATGCCGGAAACCCTGAATAAGTTCGGATAACCTCAAATGAACCATTTCTTATAATAATAGTAAAGTTCTCAAACGTTTGGAAATTTTTAAAAATTAGAAATTCAAAAACATAAGTCGCCACTAATATGTCTAACTCTTACTCTAATTTTTGTTCGTTATAATTCTAAAAGTGGATAAATCAAACATGTCATAAATTCTCTCAAGCAACATTGTTTCGAATCAAATTAACTAAAGAATTTAAGCCTCTTAATCATTGAAAGCACCGAAACTTCTCTGATTGCCTTCTCCAAAAATTTAAAGAAAATCCTGAATTTCCAAAAAAAATAAAAGGCAAAACACAACTTGGACAAACTTCTTCAGAAATTGAGAATTTGTTTTGTATCATTAATTTACTTTAGCAGGAACTCATTTTTCTCAGTTTTTTAGATCAAAATCCATATAACGGATTTTGTCATTTAGGCCATATAAAGGAAATTGTTTATTTCCCGCAAACTACTATGTCTAATTGTATGAAATTTAATTTATATACTATTAGCGCTGCTTGCAACAATTCCACATATTTCGTTTTAGCCCAACTATCACTAAACGGAATTTTCAGTTTGCAAGAAAGTTTACACGGGAGTCCCTTTGCATTGTGCAGGTTGCCAATAATTCTGTTCTATGAATTTCCTAAATGAATCGAAATAAAAATTCCTAAAATTTGGAATTATTTGGCTGGTTAGTTTTTGAATTATATTTTCAAGCAATAAATTTCACGAAAATAAATAAATTACAAAAGTTTTGCACCAAAAATGGGTTTCCATTGAAAATTCAATTTCCAAAATAAAGTTTACTGACGTTTAGAAGCATATGCATGAACAACATCATAATTAAGTAAACTGTGATATTGATTTTGTGATAATAGGAAATATGTTGAATTTTTTGGATTTCCTTAATTGTTTATGTTATTGACTCTTGTGAAAGTTTAAATTGAATTGTCTAGACTTATAGAAAGTGGTTGGTGTACTCTTGATGCAATTAAGTGACTTTATTAAATTGTAGGGAAATTCTTCTTAATCATTAAAGAATAATTCTTGACCTTTTTAATTAGTTAATTTATTATAATTAATGTGACTATGATATTGATATCGGAATTGTAGTTACGGTGTAAAAATTAAACCGGCTGAAGGTCTTTTGAATTACTTTATCTTGTTAAAGCAATGTGCTGAAATAAAGGAATTTTTTAAAAGGTCGGTTACGACTCGGAAAAACTTCCATAAAAATGTAGATGAGTATTGTGTTTGATAAGGACTTTGAAGAAATCTACTTTGGCTTGGTATTTTAACATTATTTAGGTGAAACCTTAGAAGTGTATTTATATAAGTACACTCGCATAAGCTCTACAGAAAAAGTATTTCGTAATAGTATTTTTTGGAGAGCATACACATATTCGAAATTTGATGTAAATCCACCAAGTAGTTTGGCCTCCATTGTCAATAACAGACTTCAGACACACATTTTTTTAAAAACTTTTTTGTTAGACTTTGGTCTACCTCCAAACTAAGAATTTGTAAAATTCTAAACTAATAATGTTCGTGCCATCTAAAGAATAAGAAAAAGCTAAATATGCTTTATTGGAAAACAACAAATCCATAGTTGCATTAACATGACCATATGTGGATTTCACGTGGACCGTATTTCGCCATGCTATGGTCAAATAAGTTTCCTATATCGACATGTTGGAAGACTTTATTTGGCCAGTATTGGTTAGAATCGACACCATCTTGGTAGGAGTACATAACTTCTAAGAATTTAGTAGATTGTTTCACAATGGTCCGAAGCTCAGAATTAACCTAATGTTTCCAAAGTGGATTATGTGTGAACGAGTGATGAAAAATTGGTTCCAAAGAATCAACTCGTACTCCATACTCAAATTCTATATTTCAGGCTGATATGTAAATCGATTGCAAGTTATGTAAATAAAAAAATTGTTCTGTCGTTATTAAAAACCTCCGTATAATCATAAATATAATAAAAGCCTGCGGATAATTATAGGTTTTCTTTGAAGTCCTCGTCGTAAATAAATGTCACAAATGGTAGGAATTATTCTACTCAACTACCCTAGTTTTTATAATAACGTGTGTAATATTTTTACTGTTCAGCAATTAGTACTTCCAATTTATGTTACAGTCGAAATGCATTAGGATTAACATATAAATGCACATTTGTAACTTAACCATCTGATAAAGTTGATAACAACAGGGCTTTCCTATTTTGTTTGCGTGTATTTAATTATAGATTTAAGTACATAACTTTGTTTTACTGTGTCGAAGTAAAAGTAAGTAACTAGTTACGAGTTTAATAATTTTAATTTTTTTCACGGGCATGGAATATCTTATAAAGTCAACATTTACTTAACTATATGAACACGCAAATGTTTTAATAGGCTCGTGGCGTAGGATACTTTGCAGAAGGAAATGCAGAGAAGCGTCACATTAAAAGTTTTCTTTGTTATTGTATTTTTTTAGGTTAAGGTCGGTGTTAAATAGTAGGCAATGCGACTCTATGAAAATATAAGCGCTTTAACTTAGCTGATGCCTACTAACTCTGGCTCTCACCACCGATATGGATACCAATGGTTCTTTGACCGTAAATTTGCTTTTCCACCCCGTTGTGCGGTCTTTGCAGTAGCAAAGAGAGAAGGGGGAATATGTCCTTTCACTATGGCACCTAGTCCTTTTCCCAGATGAAAGCGGAAGATCTCCCAAAAATGGAGTCCACTGTCTACAATCCCAGTTAGGGGACGAAATGAACAACCTTTGACTTTTCGAGCAACAGTTCTGAATTTCTAGGGTTTGTCAGATACCTTGAATTGTGGAGATTGAGCTGAAAGATCAATTTCTTGTCCAAACTTGCAATTGTCTAATCTGGAGTACCCTAAGAAAGTAGGGCCTATTATAGTTAAATCTACATATCGCTGCCTTACATTGACAGTGGCAGGACAGAGCTTTTAATTTTTCGATTTCATTTAATTGCAAATATGGAAATGATAAATAATTATTATTGAAATATTTTTAATGTAAATATAGATTCAGTAACATTATGTGTCATTTTACAGGGAAAAGAAATAAAGGAAATTTTTAGTCTTTTTGTACAACAAAACCAAATTTCATAATTTTTGAGTTATGCCACTGTCAATGTAAGGTAGCGATATATACTTCCAAGTGAGATAGGTGAGATAGCTCGCCTTCGAACATTTACAAATGTGTAAGAGATAAAACGATTCGATTTCACTTCTAACCGACTTATATAGTTTTACATTATGGTGTCTTAAAACGGAATAATTTTTGAATCCAACAGTGCCAGAGTACATTTTCGTAAAAATGTCTTATATTTTCGCAAAAATGTGTTCCTTCCGAGCACTCTGTCCGGGCATACTCTCTGTCGTGTCAACGGTTTTAAAAATCTAGTTGTTTATTTTTATCCAATGAAGTTTAATAAACACATAAACGTTATCGTCAAAAGAGCCGGATGGCCTCATGTAACTCCTTCGCTATACTATTGTCTCGTTCGCCTTCCATTGTAGTTATACAAATAGAATCAAAGTAGTTCAGAGTATATTCGTTTGTTTTGCCATAAGAGGAGTTTCGTTTAAAAAAAAACATGACACAACAGACCGTTAGTACCCAGGCCTAGGCCTTTTCTCACAACCATTTATATGGCGTATGTACCTACTTTTTGTGCGATGGCGATAGGTGTCGAATTAAACCGCTGAAACTTTTACCTTTATATTCTAAAAATGACACGATTGATATCAGAACAAATTAAAACTCTAAATCAAACTACGTTAGTAGATTTTACAGTTTTTCATTACTCTCCTGCCCATTCCACCTTTCGTATTTCCTGAATGCAGCTTACTGTACAGTTTTCATTTCATTTGTGGACGCGAATATTGTTATTTTTCATATAGCATGGTCGTCAATAGTAAATTTAGTACTTTCTGATACTTTTGTTTCCCTGGTATATGTTTCGTTAATGGTGGTTTTGTCGATAGTGATCTTCTGTCCAATTCGTCGAAGTTGTGTGTCATATTTTCTAGTTTTATTCTGTTGGTTACATTCACTCTATTAAAAATGTTTGAAGGTGTTCAATTTGCTAGAATGAACATGGCAGAACATGCCGCGTTTTGAATGATGTCAAGAGCTGCGTTACTATTTTCATGAACACAACTGCTTACTTCTTCTCTTTTACTTCTTAACTCACTTTAGACGTTCCTTTTCTATACTAGAAACATGACGATGTTATCTCGTTTGGTCCGACATATCATGACAAATTCATCAAAGTACGCTAGTTTTTGCATACATTTATCGAAGACTGCATTCCTTTTGTTGGCTCAGAATTTTTGCACAATCCTCTCAAGAATGAATTACAAATCATATGACGATGCCTCACCTTGTCTAAATCCTTCTTTTGTAAAGAATGGAATGTTGAAGTCTTTTCAGATATTGATGAAGCAGCGAGAATTGCCCCAAGCGTTGAATAAATGATTGTTTTCCATACTTCAATGGAATGCAAATCACTTTCTACGTATAAAATTCTTGGAATTTTGTAAATCGTGTACGGTTCGTTGGTATTGTAAATTTTGTACGGTTCAAATATTCCATTCGTAAAAGGTAGTAATTCTCTGAATTTTAGAAAAATAAAAACATAATAAAATTCAGAGGAATTTCTCAACGGACCTATGTTAATAAGTTAATTTCTGTCTAAAATAAAAATGTATAATTTTACAGCAATCCTAATAAACGAATTTTAAATACGAATGCAAATTATTACAAAAATTCAAAAAAAAAATCAAATTCTAGGAAAGGAACAAACCAACCTAGATTAAAGAAATCTAAATCAGCCTTACTTAAAGTACTATGATGAACACATTTGCAAAAGGACTCGCATCCAAAACAAAGCCAATGATTAGTGAATTACGTTTACTCAAATGATCGCATTTAAATAGAAGTTGCGAACATTGTCTTCGTTGGAAAGGTTTATGAGTCATCTGGGCTTGATGAAATATAACTAAATCTTACTCGAAGATACTTTCAGCATAGATGATGAAATTAGTTAATATGAGCATCTTAAAAAGGCATAATTTCCGAAAGTTATAAAAAAACATATGAGAAGGCTAGAATCCGCTGTGTGGTTCGTTAATACCCTATCCCATCTCATTCCATATTTAAAAGGCCTAAAAATCGGTGACGTACATATGGACGGACGGACGGACAGCCAGACATGGCTAAATCGACTCAACTAGCGATTCTGAGTCTATCTATATACTTTAGTATCTTACTATGGTACAAACTATGTATCAAAACTATTATACCCCTATGGGGTAGGGTATAAACATCCATTGGATACTCTAAACTTAAAAACGGGAAAATAGTGTGATATAATTAGAAAACCATCTCCATACATTTTGTAGCTCACAAGATTCTCGAAAAATATATTTAAAAAAAATAAAAAATGTTGGAGATATTAAACAAATATAATAATACATGTTGTAAGTTCCCCATACATTAGAAATTATACTATTTTTGAATTTTTTCTACATCTAGTTATAGTTGTATACAGACTTATGGTTTTGTAGTCAAAGCATGGCATGGACATTATGTTACAACTTACAAACCTCCTGACCTACAATGTCAAACGCTTAATGGCATTTTCATCGTCATGTTCTTCTCTGACAATAATAAAACTGTCATTGTTTTCTATTCCGACATCCTGAAAGCATTGCACAACCATCTTAGTCTTTCATGCTCGTTCAGCAAGAAATGCACACTATACACATTCGCATTCATTGAGTATACGGTGTCAACACTTTCTACCTCTGCTGTATTGCTTTTAAATTCTCGTCCTTGTCGCCAATCCGATTCTCTGCATTTCATTTATTTCCTAAAACATTAGGAGTCAGTACACACATCGCACATGTTCTGAGGATTTTAAAGCTTACTCTGCTTGGTTGATAAGAACTAATTTGAAAATTGCAATTGCAAGACATAAATGAATGTACAATCGAGTCAAACAGAAATTGATTTATAAATCAAGCAGGCTATTCTTTGTCCTGTCTATCGTGATTTTCATCTTTATATGACTGATCGGAAATAAAATTTCCAATAGAAAATAAAAATGAAGAATAGACTACGTTGATATCATGGCCCATGGGTATTGTAGTATTGCATATTGAGCTCTAAAAACTTGTGCATGCCTGGGTTCATTATATTCACTTAAATTGAAACCCATACGCAGTGAGTTTTATTTGCTAATGATGTATTGAAATGAAATTCACCGACTGGTTTATAGTTGAGAAGGAGAAGGAGTTTAGAAGTTGAGAAGAAGGTTCATATAATACAATACAAATGACGAATAGTATTTCTTCGAGTACTTTCGATTCTCAATGCATGATGCCATTCAAGCATCATGTGGCCCATTCAGCATCCTCTGATACTAATTTTGTGAAGCAAAATGTTGTCTAATTTATTTCTATTTGAAATCTTAGGTCATCTTCTAGACCGCCTGGCCCGTTGCTTACTAGTTGAGATTGTTTTTATTTTGTGAGCGAAATTTCCCATCTACTGGATACTCCTGACAAGAGAATTCTTATTCATTCGATGTACATGTCCTTATTATATTATACGCTTATGGCGCAGCTATTTGTGTAGACGTATACAGAATTGGTCATTTGTGAAAAGGCTACACCTTAAGCTTTGTATACTACGTTCTAGACATAAAATCTCTCTATGAAAATATACACTATGTATGTTTTTCAACACTAGTCGTACTGCGCTTAATATAATCAGCATTAACGGTATAAAAGCGAATCGTTCGCAACACATTTAAAAATATTAATGTCATAAGCATATATCAATATTTTGCTATTTGCAAGTATTAATAATGGGGGCCTAAATGACTTCCTTGAGATACACCCGATTGGGCAGCAAATGGGTTGGACTTGGAAACTCTAAATGTACCTGATAAGTTCTTAATGAGAAATATGATTGAATTCAATTAAAAAATCCTGGAGGGAATCCATATGCCTTAAGTTTAAAAATGATAATGTTATGTGATACCTATGGAGAAGTCAGTGTATATTCAATGGACTTATTTTTTTATTATCCAGACTGTTGAAACAACGATGCAGAAAAGTTAAAAGAGTTGTGACAGTGGACCCATTTATAACTACAAAGCCATGTTTTTTCGGCAGAGCAAGATCAATTTATCACAAATAATATGTTTAAATAGCCTCGGAATGCAAGATAGTTTGAGATTGGTCTAGAGATATCACCCCGCTTTTTAGAAACAGGTGTTTTAAGTGCACTTTTCAATTGGGTTGTGTCAAGGGAGCTTTCGAAGCTATACTTCTTATGGTATGGTAAAAGGGTTCCTATTGCTTTACGACTTGTGGTGCTTTACGATTTCTGGTGGGAATCCATCGTGCCCCGCAGATCAGTAAAAAGTAGAAAGGAGCTCCTTATTGACTACATAGTCATTATTTAAGAGAATTCATTAAAATGTAATTGAATCAGATATGAGCATATTTAGCATTTGCTTGACTGGGACAGTTCGACCCATGCAATATTTTATTAGAAGAAAAAATGTATTAACAGCTAAATTCTCTTCTATCGTATCTTCATTTAAACTTTTGCTTTCCGAAAGTAAAAATAGTACGCTTTGTACAATATTAATGAAAATATGTAGTGGAGAATAAATTGTGCCTATATTAGTAATTCTGGTACTAGATTCTAATACTGCAGTACTAACAGAGTAAGAGAAAAAAAAACTAAATCGAGAATTCGATTATAATGATTTTTATACAGCTTGTTTGCTGTAAGACAATTGATAAAATGTTATCCAGTAATGAAAGCTCTCTCCGAAGGCACCCAATCTATGTGTGGTAAGAACTAATTTAGCTAGATATACCTCAAAGTATATGGATCGACTCAGAATCGCTAGCTGATGCCTTGCTGCCCGTCCTGTGTTGAAAAAAAAGTGTTGAAATTTGGTATAAATACTCTTTTGCCGACAAAACAGAACAGGTGTAAAAAGTTTCAAAATCCGCCCATAGCCACGCCCAATTTTTGAATAAACGTCTTTTCTGATCAATTGAAAGAATTTTAAAAAAAGTGTCTTAGCAAGATATTTAGTCTATATTTTATCCATATAAAATTATTAGCTTCGCCCACTTTTTGTGGGCGTCTTATTAAAAAAAATTGTTTTTAAAAAGTGTCGAAAAGTCGAAAATAATGTTTTTGTTTTGACAAACCATAAAATATTTTGATAAACTGTTTGAACAGAATTTTGTGAAATGCCGCTACCTCGTGTGGGGATGTTTAATTTAAAGATGGAATGCGATAGGTTATTCAACGATTCACACAGCGGTTTGTAGCCTTCTCATATGTATTTCATGGCGATCATTGCTATATACTAATGACTTGTGATTAAAGAATATTAGAGGTCATGAGATACTGTCGCATACCGTTTCAAAAAGAAGAGCAGGGACAAGCATTCTAAATGACGAAACAAAGCTATTAGGCTTACTGATTTTACATGAGATGATGAGATTTTGACTTCTTAGACTAGATAAAAATATATCAGAAGAAATCATCATTTTATTAAAAATGTCTTTTGAAGAATATTTTTTTAAAGTTGAATTAAATTGCGATTTAATTGCTCTCTGAAAGCTTTAAAAACTGCTTCACTTAAATGTCCAATTGGTAAAAGGCAAATTGAGGGAACTAGATGACAATAAATAAGTATTTTGTGAAGGTAAAGTGCTCATATAATACTAACACAAGAGATATTGCAAAACTATGTGGAATCTGCGAGTTAATGTTCATAAATTCCACTAATGGTGGCGGACAAGTTAGTTTTTTTTTTTTCAAAAAATCTTTTCGCAAAATTGCCTTGTTTAATTCAAACTGTTCTTTGAATTCTTTTTGAATTCTTTTTTTTTATTTTCATTTACGGTAAGTTCTGTGTTTTGACTTTATCACCATTCCTGTACCAGAAGCTTATACGTAATATGCAAAAGAAATTCAAAAAAATCCATGCATACAAACTAGATAATCCAATAGATATAAGTACTTTTCCGAAACCGGCAGTTGCATCACTTTGTCTATTTATGTTGTTAAATTCCTTGCATGTAGAATGCATAAGTAACACCTTAGGAGAGATTCTGTATTGCTTAAACTGTTTCACAAAAATATTTTTATTATTGAGGCTAATGTTTGACCCATGAATATTTCGGGTTTGTGAGTTAGTGATGTCCTTTTCAATCCTCACAAGTTCGTCGCTCTCTTTTTGAAAATAGAAGGACAATGATTTTTCCAGAGAACGTTTTTTTTTCCAAAAAGTTGTAAAGCTAACAGACACTTTATAAATATAAACTTCGCAACAGCTCCGTGGTTGTCAAAAATTTTGATGGTACTTGCTATGCCCTGAACTTGCGTCAAAACCGCACTTTGATTTTAGTGTAATCACGTTATGAGAGTTTTTTTTTAAGGATTCCAGGGTACTCATTCCGTAACTTTCAAAACGATAATCGTTGACGATACTGAATGAGACTTTCTGGGTATGTACATGTCGAAGTTTGCACTGTGTGTACTTCCAGGATGTTGGATGCATGCCTCGCATCTATGATCACATGTTCGCTTTCTCGCCCATCTCGGGAGCTTATCGAAAATCAAACGTGAAATGATTTATATCCCTTTTTCCACAATAAATCAATTTCCACATTATTTTTTAGTAAACATAAATAAATCACACAATAAATTCATGTCAGTGAATTTGAATTGATAACAATCATTCCTTAAGCCATGCAATATCCTTTTTCTGAATTCGATTCTATAGCATTGTACCCAACCTGAACCTTTTTTTATTTCATGGTGTAAATAAAAATAATTAACAACCACTTTCAAAGCTTAAAAAAAGTATTTACAAATATCTAATCCCTGCGCCTTCATAGCCGACAAAATACCCCCTATTACTTCGTAAATCCATCAACCACTAAGGAAGGTTTCTTGTTAATGTGCAAGTAAGACCTTAATATCTTCAAAATGACAATGTAAATTGTAAAGGTTTTTTTTCGCCAACGATTTCTAAAGATTTCCCAATGAATAGTTCACAACTCGGGTCATATCAACTCTGCAAAAAGGGGTTCCTGCAGGACTTACGGTCTGTTGAGCATGAATTCATCGGACAGTTGGTAATCGTAATTATGTTTGAACGCTGTATACTACTTACACATAAAAAAAAGGAAACAAATTATTGTCATGACAGTAAAAAAATACCAAAACAAGAAAAAGATACATTTGAAAGGGTAATTATGTTAATATTGGATATATGGAAAAGATTTGATTTAACAAATTATATATTCAGATGAAATGAGTTGGGCTTTTAATTAATACAATAGGCGCAATTTTGTTCGCCCTTTATTATCAGATTAATTTTAATTAATATTACTGGAGCTTCTTCCTTCTGACCCGCTGAACTTAACCTTACCCATGTTATCTGATTCGAACAATATTAAAAGAAGCATAGGTCAACGTATCTAGCAATCATGAGTTCTGAAGACGTGAAGTTTTTGTTTGGATTGAATGCTGTCAACTTTCTTTTTGATTATCGTGAGAGTTTGAATCCGGTATTTCTTATTTGCCATCGATATTGCTAGTGGATTAGAAAAGTTGTAAATACAGCCGGGCTCAGCCTAAAATCTGATTAATTATTAAATGTTGGCAAGCAATTCGGGATTTGTGGGTTTAGTCGCTTAGTGGTAATCTTGTTGTACTATAAAGTACATATATTTACATATTATATTTTTTTCCCTACCGCACATCTTATTAGGCCTGAAAACATGTAAGAATAATGTAATGTCGTTAGAAATTGGCGTTACTTTTTAGGGGTCAACACAAGGCAAAAAGTGTAAAAAGTGGTGCTGTTATTGAACTTTATAGGCAAATGATGAGAAAGGGACACCGCTTTTTCAGAAGAAAAAATAAAACGCTCGATATAGATGAATGATGTTCATAAGTTTAACAAAGTCTAAAACCACGAAGCCAGAAACATAATGCCCGAACATTATCCTCTAGTTGAAATTGTAGTTTAATCACAGTCGATGTTGAGAATATGAAAGAAACAACTTTTCAGATTGTTAAACGAAGATGACGAACAATTTCCTGCAGTTAAGCAGCACATCGAACACTACGAGCCATACGACCTAAATGAAGTATGGATAGAAATGACGAAACGAGGCAATGATGGCCTTGCTGCCGAAGTATATAAAGGCAATATACACCAACCCATTAAAAAAGATTTGGTCGGTGAAAATATGACTGGTGAATGGAACCTCAGCATTGTTTGCCCAATCCACAAAAAAGGAGAACCTCTGAACTTCGGCAACTACAAAGGCATAAGTCTCCTTGACATCGGAGTACAGCAACCTGGTCAAATAGCCACGCATTGGACTTTTAAGATGCATATTACATATTGATCGAATGGACTCCAATACTCCGCTTCGCAGAGTCTTCGATTCCCAGCCAGACTAAAAGTCCCTTAACCGAATTTTCATTCATGGCGGAAAGTCATTTTTGGAGTGGCACTTTCTATATCAGTAATTCGGGGAACTATCTCCCTCATAAGTGCGTTATATCTTTTCATAATTAAAAAAAAATACAGCTAAAGAACATCGGGTAAAAACTTTTGTGCCTGGTACATAAAAATTTTACAAATAAATTTTAACAGCCAATTAATATTTTCTTGTGAAGGTTTTCATAAAATGCACAAGCAGTTGATACCATAACTGCAATTCCAATAACGAAATATTTTGACTATTGCGAAAATCTCTTCTCCCTTATCCGTGACAGTGCAAGAATAGCGAACAAATCTCCTCTCGTTCTCGTGAAGTGACAAAACAGAATCACAATAACTTCTCAACTGCTTTTGTAAAGAGTAATTTAAAAAAAATAACGTACCCCTACCTGAAATTGATTCATTGTAGCACTAAACAGGAAATTAAACCTTATAAAACCGTTCCCTATGGTTACGCAAGGATATTGATGCAACATGAAATATTTTTTCCCCGAAACATTTCATTCGAAACAAAGGTAGGTTATGACTGAAAGAAAATCAATTGCATATAATTACGTAGATGTAAATTAATCAAAAACGTGAAAATCAGCAAAGACTGATTGAGAATGCTCTCAGCCATATTTCAGTTCAGTTTGTTTGTTATTGGTGGTTTCAAAAAACAAAAACAGTTGCTCACGGGTTTAAAAACATCCTTTCAACTTCAGCTGGCAATTTCATTAAGTATTTTACGTTTTTTCTTTCCTCTTTCATTTCCTTTTATTTCCAAGAACATGTTCCGAACTCTTGTTTTTATATGTATGACTTGCCTCATAGGGTAAATTGATATTGATACATAGTTTGTAATGATAAGAAATACAAATTAGTGTTAGCGTCGACGGTCACTTCATCTACCTCAACGAGTAAAAGGTAAAATGCATATTAATCGATAGATCTGAAAAAGTTATGCACAAAATGTTTAATCGGATACGGTACGTTTTTTAGTTGTTTACTCACCCCATAAGTAAATGAAAAATGCAAATCAAAAGATTTCACTTGGGATATCCCGTCCATACTATCCTATGTCCTTTTTAGCTTGTTAACTTACCTTTTCTAGTAAAAAAACATGATTTGTGAAAGACTTTCTATGTGATACCCCGTCCTTGAATATAACCTAAATACTTTGTCTCGTTAAACTCTATTGCCGACTGCAACAACGTATTGTTAACATTATGACAACACTGTTTGTGTTATTTGACAGTACTTCCAATGTGGTTTTGAGTTTTGTTCGAAGGACTCGCTTCGACTATGTCCACATCGTCTTCGGGACCAGATTAGAGGAAGGCCTTAAGCGTGACGTGCCTTATGGCAAACCTAAGATTATAATCTGTCTTCTCGAGAGCCATCAGGTACTCGCTGTTTATCAATAGCAGGAAAGACATTGTGTTTATGTGGGGTTCCTCCTCCTTGATGACTGACCAGTCATCCATTGGAACCGTCGGGTTGTTCCTCTTTCTATCTTTCAGGACTCAAATGCGGGCCCTGGGTCTCCTTGGGATTTTGTTAGCTGGGATAAGCTTGAGCTTCAAACCATCCCAGGCATCACTTACCTTAGCAACGCACTCGCACTCCCAAAGTCTTACTTTTGTATGTTTTCAAGGAATCGCATCTAGTCGTTAAAATAATCAGCAATTTATTTTTCATTTGTATCAATTTTATATAGAAATATAAAATTTAAAAGAAAAGCCGCCCTTGGATGGATTTTATACGTTTTGTTTGAAAAAGTTCTCGAGTATAGGTCCACGGGTTGGATAGCTTTTATCTCCTGACTATATTGTCTGAGAAGCCCAGCTCTGTGTCTTAGAGCTACTTTTTTGGCTTCATCTTCAACCATTTCAATACATGGATCTCTATGTGGATCACGGTATCGCATGTACCACGGTGCGTTAACTATGCTGCGTAGTACTGTGTTTTGGAAGGTTTGTATACTTAGTAAATTTATCTTGAATGTAAATGTGCCCACAGCTGGAGGACATAGGTCGATACTGGTCTCAGAATTTGCTTATATAACAAGCATTTATTGAAAATGGATAGCATGTTTTATTCACCTCTTTTTTCTGTGCATGTACTTTTCAGCACAGTTTGACATTTAGAGTCCTAGATATTTCGCTTTATTTAAACATTCTACTACATTGTTGTTTGTGTATACTAAATATAATGTGTAGTGCATTTTTTAACGCAAAATGTATATGGACTGACTTCAGATCATTTAATCTGATCTGTCAATTTGTAGTTCCTTCTGAAATATTATCTGAAAAAGGTAGGAACTTTTGAAGCTTTTTTGTAGATATTTCGACAGTTAGACAGTTAGATTAAAGTAGAAGTATCTGCAAAGGTAGCTAATGTGATAAACACTATCAGATCTGTGTCGAAGCGAGCTTAATACAAGCGCTTCTACGGGCAGAGATTTGCCCCAGCATATAATATGCATCCACAGGCTCATCATTTAGTGCATTTGTTAGTATGGGTCATAACAAAACACAGAAGTTATTTTGACATCACTAAGAAAATGAATAAACGATGAAATGAAAATTGATTTTTGTATTATTAACAAAACAAAAAAAATTTTTTTTATAAAAACACTTATTACGACTCTAGCATACAATTTCGCAGAGTGGAAGGAAGATTTTATCACTTCCTGGTAGAACACTCGTAAATATGAGATATAGTTCAGGACCTAGGACACTGCATTGAGGTACACCAGCCTTAATTTCTCTTAATGTTGAGTACATTATTTCTTGTTCAATTCTAAAAAAATCGCAGCAGAAGTTAAGACTCTACAATTTTTGAATACTGCTTTGGCAGTTCCTACATGTAGAGATCCAGAAAAAGCAGAGAGGTTACTCTCTTCGTGGCTTGCTATAAGACTGTATTAATTGACTATTATTATTACCAAACAGGAAATTTGAAAAGCTTTTCAGGACAGTGTTACTCTTGGAATCTTGTCAGACTCTCGAAAGAAGTGGAGCAGTGAAAAAACAAACTTGGGTGTTGTCACTTTCGAGATTTAAAACAGGAACCCCGCGCTTAGTATTGACAGTTGACACCCACATAGGATGGCATAATTATCTAATCCGCTGCCGCTCTTCAGAATATATAGATGCTTGATAGTTCCTATTCTAGCTATTCAAATCGTTTTGCCACGCCTGCTCTTTAAAGTCAAATTCCTGATATGGTTGATGTTTATAGAAGCTCAAAACAACTCGATGGATATAGGCACTTAATTTATGCTTAAATTATATGACACCCAAACCTGCAACCGAAAAACGTCCAGTTTAGAGAGAATTCGTGTTCTAAATTCAATAGGGTATCTTAAAATCCATACCATGATGTATAAACATTTTCTCTAAATTTTTATTTTTTATGGGATATGGGACATGGGTTATATCGGTACTTGAAATTTGAACAAAATTTAGAAAATGAGATAGATACATTCAAAGGATAATCAATTTTATCATAGAGATAAAATAGATTTGATTGCAATCATGGAGATGAAATAGTTTTTTTTTTCTTTAAAATAAAATACATTTGCTGTGATGAGGTGATTTAGTATAAATTCCTAAATGTATCATTTTAATACTGTAGAACCTGTTATAAATAATGATTTCGTACAGTCACCCATCAAGCATATCTATAGATGTTATATCACATAGTGATTGGAATACGTATCTCTAAATTTCTCTATTTCTCTTCGACACTCCCTCTAAAGTTCATATGTTAAAGATTTAAAGGTTAGCTGAATAGAAATGAGCTCAAAACACACCCTTCCCCCCCACCCCCCCCCCCCCCCCCCCCCCCACCCTCCATCCCCTTTGAGTGATGTTTTTCGTAACTTTTGTCACTATACCGAGGACGACAAAACAATTGAAACATCTTTACAACTTGCTTTGTTGAGGATTGTCTTCCGGAGAAATTGTTGGCACGATTCGGTGTTCTAAAACTTGTAAACAATAATGATTGATGACGGCATTTATGATGCAGTACTTTCGAGTATGTTTCAATCGAAATAATTGACCATCAATTCAAAATAATCCATACATGTAAAATTTGATGAATTATTGTCTTTGTTTGCGCTTGATGATCACATATGTCCACACTTTACTGCCACTTAGGTCTTATTTATACAAAATCTTTTAGAACTGTTGATAATTCCCTTCGAGACCCTTTGAAAATTATGTCATCTATTTAATGTTGGCTTAAAGTCGTAATGCATTTAAAAGGGTATTTGGTTGCCACACTTTGTGAACAGTGAATGGTACAAATGACCGATCTGAAATGAAATCTAAAACGTTTATATTTATATTTCACCCAGGAAATAGGTTTGGATACAAGAGACAACTGTAAACAATTGGATAATAAATCAAGATGGAGGAATCTTCTCTACAGGGTATTCACATAGAGAGTACACATTCAGGGTATAGGACAAGGACTATTTATATTAAGGAAATTTAACATGTCTAGCTTTGGGATACATACAAACATTGAAATTCATGGATTTTGTATACATAATTTATCAGTTTTGGTTTTGTGAATGATTACCAAATTAAATGTGTAATATTGATATTTAATATATTTAAATAATATTTAATATTTAATAATATTTTGTAATATTGATGGCTCAAAGTGAAAATAGCATTTGCTTAAACTTGCACTTGCACTGAAAAGTGGGTAATAATGTATAAAGTGAACTGTGAAGATTCTGTTGGATTATCAACATAAATTGTCAGATGGGCATAACAACTGTCACAAGATAGGTTAGTTTGCCGTCGGTATTGCTTTTTATGTAAGTGCCATTATTGATCGTTGGATGTCTTAAAACAAGGGCGAACCCTGATACACTATAAAAAGCATGGTTAAAATATCTGTCCTCAGGGTAACACATGGGTTGGCCCTCCAGTTGGGGGGTTGTGCTTTTGGCGTACTTCCCATACCCACTCATGTAAAAAAAAATAGCAATAAAGCCACTAAAAGACTAGTTTATGACTTATTTTATTGTTGAAGATCCTGCTAAACGAAATAGGGAAACCGAGATCCGTGGAAAGGTCAACATTTGCCATCTGTCATATTTCGGATTCTTGACGAACCATTACCGCTGAAAGAAATCGGGATTTCCTTTATCATGTGTAGGGTATTTGAGGTTGGTTTTTAGAAAAATACAACTTATTTTAGGGTTCATTTTATTAGCTATAAGGCTAGGTTATAGCAGCTGAACGCGATGCTTCTGCACACTTAGACAGAAAAGGTCGGTTGTAGCACGTAGATCTGTCGACTTTTTACTGATATTCGTTTGCTGATTGAACCATTCCAACTTACTGTGTATATATATATGTATATATATCCCTGTATACAGGGAAGGTTTCTAACATTTTTATTAGCATTATTATTTTTTACTATGTACTTTTGCTTGGTAGCTCAAAATTTCAGATCCACAAATCGGTGACACACAGACCAACGGACGGACGGACAGGCAGACAATCGAATCAACTAGCGACACTACGTCGATTCATGTGCTTTAATATATATCTATTGAAGACATTTCTGTATGTTACAAACTTAATGTCATAACGAATTCACCCTATGAGATTGGTTATACATATCAATGCTGAAATCAACAGAATCGCACATTACATTAAAACATCGAATGCAACTTGCTAAAAGCTCATTCCTTCCATAGCTTGTTGAATAATTATATTCATCACACAAGCCATGCTCACGTAACGGAATACCAGGAATGTAAAAAGACAGATTGGACAGTAAAAACGTTGTGTTTCTTCTTCCGGAAACTATGTGTATACGATACCCTATCCCATAGGGCATTATTAGTTTTGGAACATAGTTTGTAACATAGAGAAATAATTTAGCGATTTATACTTAAAAGTATATTTGTTTTTTTTTTTTAGATAAATTTTAAAATATAAAAAGACTTTCAATGCAACATCATTGGTAATGTTAGTATAAACTTTTCGTCTATAGATCATTTAAAACCACGCTCACTTTTTGGGGACCTTTTCTTATAAATAAATAGATTTTAATATTATATGTCATTGGGGTACTACAATAAAATTTGACTCTTTGTTCATTACACGCACTTTCAGAAAACGTCGAATTTATTCAAACGAAAATGAATTTTGATAAAATATAAAATTAAAATATTCTGACAATCTCAATTTTCATATTTCACCCATATAAATTCTTTAGCCACGCCCAGCTTTAGGGAATGCTATGTTTCAGGATGGTTTGGGATAGGGTGTTCAATGATACGCACAGCGGATTGTAGCTTCGCATATGTTTTTTTATAAATGTTATGTCCTGAATATGTCTTCTCGTTTGCAAGGACTTTAATTATTATTTTTATCCAACATATTTATTTCTTCATAGCCACACATATATTTTTACTGACTCATTAAAGTGACGAAGGCAATATCTTGAAAAAGACTTGTATACTTTCGATCCGATGTAAATATATTTAGTGTATGTCTGTAGAAGCCTTGCTGTCCCTTTAAATGAATCCAAGAAGGGAATTTGCGTTGTCTGTCTATGTGATTATTGAAATTTGATTTCGAATCCAACGTAACGCACGAGTCTTTTATTTTCTCGACTATATTTAGTAAGTGCCCACCCTCTTCAACAATTCTGATAGATTCGCTGTGCGCCACTGAAAAGTTTCATCAGAAACATAATACTCTGACCACAGAATAATAGAATTTGAAATAGAGGACGACACTAAACTCCCCCTTCAACATCGAAACCCCAAGAAAGCCAACTGGGACAAGTTCGTTGTGGAAGTAGGGAGACACAGTAGCGCCCTTCGACTGCATCTGATGGAAACTCCGTTTGAAATCAATGCTGCAGCGGAACTAATAGGCAATATTTTAGTCAAAGCCTATGAAAGGATCTGCCCTCTAAAGACTTTAAAACCACAATGATCACCGACATGGTGGACGAAAGAGCTTCAAAGCATTAGAAGGGAAACCAGGAAAACCTATAACGCAGCAAGAAGCTCAAATTCGGAAACCGACTGGGATCTTTATAAGAATAATCAGCGCAAATTCAAAAGTGCGGTCAACAGTGCTAAACGCACCTCCTGGCGTAACTTCTGTTGTAGTGTAGAAAGCACTACTGAATCAGCCAGGCTTAGAAAAATAATCGCCAAATAACCGGCTGTGCCAGGCTATCTCAAGCTCCCCAATGGAGACTGGACACAGTCCACCCATGAATCTTTAACACATCTACTGGAAACCCACTTTCCAGGATGTGATTCATACTCCGGTAGGACTCCAGATACAACCGTCTATAATTGCAACCCCATAACAGCAGCAATGGAGGATATGGTTAGTGTAGAAAGAAACAATTGGGCAATTGACTCCTTCTCCCCCTATAAATCCCCAGGAGTCGATGGTATTATCCCAATCATGCTACAAAATCGAAACACCTCGTAACAGCATTCCTACACAAACTGTTTGTTGATAGTCTAAAATGCGGTTACATCCCTAAGTGCTGGCGGGAAGTAAAGGTAGTCTTTATCCCAAAAGCCGACAAGCCCAGCCACACGACCGCGAAGGACTTTAGACCAATAAGTCTTACATCCTTCATTCTAAAAACCTTTGAAAAACTAATGGATATCTACATTCGTGACAAACTCGACCCCTAATACATATCCTAGGCCTACACGAAAGGTAAAGGAGTCGAAACTGCCCTACATGATATCGTTAGTACAATAGAAAAACCTCTTCACGAGAAGGAATATACACTCGCTGCTTTTCTCGACATTGATGGAGCCTTCAATAATGTGAACACAAACGCAGTCGAAAGAAACCTCGCGAAGAACAACGTGGACCAACCTCTAACACATATTATTGGAAGTATGCTCAACCACAGAAATATAAATGCGAATCTGGGAGACACCCATCTCAAAGTAATAGCATCAAGAGGCACACCACAAGGAGGCGTTATCTCACCTCTGTTGTGGAACATAGTCATCAATGAGATACTCATCAAGCTACAGCGAAATGGGGTAAAAGTCATAGCATACGCAGACGATGTAGCGATACTAGTTAAAGGGAAATTCCTACCCACTATTGGTGAACTACTCGAGCGGGCATTGAAAACTCTCAACGAGTGGATAAAACAATGTGGGCTTGACATCAACCCCCAGAAAACGGAACTCGTTCTCTTTACGAATAAGAGGAAGATACCAATATTCGACCTACCGGCTATCGATGGGACTACCCTCAAACTAGCCGATAGTGCAAAGTATCTGGGTGTCATTCTTGATAGAAAATTCAACTGGAACCTTAATGTGCGCGAGCGCATTAAGAAGGCCACAGTCGCTTTCTATACGTGTAACCGAATATTCGGAAAAAATGGGGTCCGAACCCCAAGATCATCCTATGGATGTACACGGCCCCGAACCCCAAGATCATCCTATGGATGTACACGGCCTTTGTGAGACCTATATTAACATATGGGGGGCTTGTCTGGTGGCAATCCACAAATAAAGTCACCCATCTGAAAAATGTGACAAAGGTACAAAGGATAGCATGTGTGGGTGCTACCGGCGCAATGAGAACCACACCAACAGCGGGACTGGAAACCATCCTTAACCTGTTACCGCTAGACCTTCACATGCAAGAACCTGCAGCCAAAAGTGCTCTAAGAATCAGCCAGCTCAACTGCTGGAAATCGAACTCAGGAGGACATGCCCAAATTCTACACAGATATCCGGGCTCAGCTGTATCATCTGACTACATGCTGCCTCATCATGACTTTCAAAGACCATTCTCCTGCATCCTTCCAAGCAGAGAGGAGTGGGAGAGGAACGAATTGGGCCCCGAAACCATATCCATCTACACTGATGGTTCAAAAACCGATGTAGGCAGTAGGCGTAGGAGCTGGAGTGTTTTGAGAAACACTGAAGCTAAACAGCACCTTTCGTCTTCCTGAGCACAGCAGTGTCTTCCAAGCCGAAATATTGGCAGTAGCAGAGGAAGCCAAAGCGACCTCAATGCTGGCGATACCACCAGATGATATCACCATCTTTATTTACAGTCAGGCTGCAATAAAAGCTATCTCTGCTGTCGAAATAAAATCTCTGCTTGTGAAACGTTGTCGTGAAGAGCTTAAGGTTCTTGGCGTCCAACATAATGTTAAGCTCTGCTGGGTCCCCGGACACAGAGGCATACAGGGCAATGAAATTGCTGACAAACTGGCGAGAAAAGGATCTGCCTCCAGCATTGACCAAGCAGACCAGTCTGTCAAACCGTGACCTCAAATCTCGGGTGGGACAGAAAACACTGATCACTGCCAAAAACAGGTGGAACTCCCTTCCCACCTGCGAAACTTCCAAAAGGATGTGGCCTGCCTGAGTATGAAAAAGCCAGAACCCATAAACTGCTTCGTAGAAACAGGAAATCTGTCTCTACTTTAGTTGGGATTCTTACTGGACACAACTTACTAAAAAGCGACAAACTGAAAATGCATCTCATAGATGATGACCTCTGTAGAGGCTGCGGTGATGAAGAAATACACGAGGATACCCTCCACTTTCTGTGCCACTTTCCAGGCCTCAGCCAATTAAGAATGAGAACCTTAGGAAAATACTTTTTCCATGACCTCACGGATTTTCAGGTTTGCAACAACATCTGGATGGCTGCAAAGAGGCTAACAACAATGGACAGTAACGGGACAGCGAATGAACCAACCACACAAGTGGACCCCCAACGGGCATCACAATGGGTCTATATTGACCTGAGTGCGATGAGGGAAGACACACACCGTCTGCCTCATCAACCCACCAACCTAACCTAACCTAGTAAGTGCCCACCTATGGATAGGTTACTCCTAATGTGAAAAAAACCTTTATCATGTATAGTTCATAGTTCAAATATAGTTCAAATTCAGCAAATGATGAGGGATGTTCAGCGTGGGTTTCCAGAACCCAGATGTTTATTATTATTTTTTCGACGGGTTGTTGAATCATCGCTCTATGAAGTAAAATGTTTATTATGACAGAACACAATGCAAAATCATAATTTCAAATATTGTCATCATCAAGTGTGAAAGTTCCATCAATTTTAGAAACTGAATGAGACCCCAAACCATAAAAGCACCTAAATACATTGGGTTGTATTTGAATCATACATTTGGCACCGTCAATTTTAATAAATACCCCCCAGTGCAGTTAATAGTTAAATAGTATTTACAAGTAGATACGAACCTTTCATATCATAGCTCTCACGATTATAAATTAGTAACGTTTCACAGTACAGCTTCCAATCATTACATGACAGCTATTACGTAGAATATTCGTAATCGATGTCTTGTAGGGGCATATGAAAATTATGTCACCGCAAGACAAATTTTTTTTTTACAATTTCGTATCCCTCCAAGGAAGATAAATATTGCGTAAAAGGGTACAATTTATACGGTTTTAGTGAGGCATATGTTCTCCTATGTCAAACTGTCTACTATTGTAAAATGATATTTTTAAAATGACGTATCTATCAATAATGTACGATTTTACCATAAGTATGCAGGGACTCTCACTCCCTGGGAGAAAAGTGACTATAACAGTTTGGGAGGAAGAGTTGGTATTGATACGTTAACATGTGCGTTTGACATATGATGCCAATCAAATGGTATTTGTCGGTGTTTTGTTTTGTTTTATAAATCCATTCTCTTGAATTTGCAAAAGATATCTTGATTTTCTATTGTCTAATCGTATGAGCATTGATAGGGGCAAATTATATCCCGTTTGAGTATGTTTTGATTAGCGATTGTTTGGAACAGTAGAATGCGATACCTCCTACAACATGTTCTCCTATATAGATATACTGGTAAATACATCAGTTGGTATCCTATTAGTTTCATGTTCTCATTATACGTAGGTATAGGAATTCGGAGTTTAATTGATTACGGAAAGAGTAATATTCATGTGATAAGTAGCGAACTATCGCCAATGGCATAAATCCTTACGGCTTAGTAGACCCGGAATAAGCTATAATAGAAACGCATTACTTTGTTAACGATACTTCCATTTCATCGTAAATTTTGATTAAGTTGGGAAACAAAAAAAAATCTATTTATACTACCAATATGTTATAGATGGAATAAATCCGAAAATCTATAGAGATTTCTATAACAAAGAGCAACATTTTTACAACAACAAAAATAATACAACTTATACTTATACGCAATGTTGGATCAAGTATTCTTAACCAATTAGGTTACATTTGTTTTTGTCTTTGTCTTTTTTTTTCGCAAATTATATGCGAAAAGTCATCATTACAAAATGCTGACAGTGCATCAGATGTTAGCCGTTGATAACCAATCGAGTGTAACCTACGATCAAGCCATCCTGATTCTCGACTACGAGGGACAAAACTTTTCATAGACAATCAATACGTGAATAAGAAAATTTTCACTTCTGGGACAACGAAAATTCGCGTATAACCAAGGAAGTTACCGCCCAAACTTACTACATAGAGTTCTATTTACGCTGGTGGTATCATCGGGGCTTATTTACTAACAGTAGACGGCGAGACCTACAAAGCCATGCTTAACGACAACTGGATAAATTGGGACTGGAGAACATTTTGTTCCAACAGGATAGAGCAACGGTGCATACTGCATGAGCCAAAGGCGAAACTCTTACGGTTGCATTTTCGGGTCTCCTAATCTAGCGTTTTGGCGATTTGCACTGGACGGCAAGATCGCCTTATTTAACCAGTCCAGAAATCTTTTTGTGACGTTTTTTGAAGTCACAAGTCTATGTCAACAAGCCTCTGACAGAAATGAGGACCAGTGAAAAATCATTTAGATTCCATACCTTCTGTACGATAGTTCATCGCACTACCTATCGCACTTCTGAGTTCTGTCAAGTGGGGTGGAAAATGCTATAAATCGGGCCCAAATGTTCATCCATTCTGGCGGCGATCACTTAATGAAAAAAATTTTATATTTTTGGCGCAACATTCTCGTAGTACCCAGGGACTAGCTTTCTCACAACCATTCATGCGTGCGTTTGTACTTCTTTCTTGACAATTGATACTACCCGGATGATTTGTCAGATCATCAAGGGAGGAGGACCAGTGAAAAATCATTTAGGTGTTGCTATGGCTGGGTATCGAACCCAGACCACTGAGACCGTCAATGGAAAAAATCAAGGACATCAAATAAACATTATCCAAAAGTACAACCAACGTTTTTAATTCATAACAAATGGGAGCCAAAGAACATCGGGTTACAAGACCAATTTGGATGTTACGTTCCCGTAAATGTGGAATTACTTGTTGTCATTTCGTAGACGCTATACTTTTTGTATTGTGAGTATTCCTGGTCCTGTCCATCGTATTTTCCGAATCGCGTAAATAGTGACGCTGTACAAAAAAAAAATGTCAATAGTCATCACATGACCAAAAGGTGACTGTTTGACTCATTGGGCCACTCTTCTTCAGAGAAGGTGAAACAGTCTTAGATATCAATTTCTGCCCACAGGGTTGTGAAAAAGGTTTCTGGTTTTAACAAGACGGTACGCCATGCCACACTGTAAATCAAACAATGCAGTTACTGCAAAGAATATTCCTTGGACGCAGTGATATCATTTTGAGAGATTTTCTGCGAATTTTAATATGTCCGAGGGATAAAGGAACATTTTAGCTATTAAAGGGATTTTCTTTCATAGTAACAAATTTCATATAATAACAATTTTCAAACACTAGTGAACCGAACCCTTAGGTTAAGACAATACTTTCTAGTGATACAGATCTGAAACCAAAGCATATTTATTTTTTTTTAAATGTATTTTTAACTTCTTAAATGAACGATTAATTGTTATTGAAAATACATTAAAATTTTACATATCTGCAAATCATGATATAAAAACGAATGCCACTTCAGAGTGATATTGATATATACGATGAGATGGATTTTTTTTTTGCCCAAATATCGCTTTTAATTTCGAAAACCCAAACAATTCGAAAGACTTGTTATTCTTGTTTAAATGCAATTCTGTTATATCCTTGTTTTTTTTTGTTAGCGGGGGGGAAGGGGGTATTTCAACAAAAAGGTTGAAGTCCATCGAAACATAGCATTGAATAAAAAAAAATTGAATTTATTAAAAATGCCCTTTTTGCTTACAATGGTAATTGATTTGTTTACATCCCGATACAAAATATACAACCCCATTTGGTTTCCTATTAATTATTGTGAACATATTACGATTCTGAAAATAAATTATTGACAAATAGGAATTTTAACCCAAATTATTTAAAAAGCTTAAAATTTCTCAATTACTACGCTTTGAGTAGTTTCCCCTGTTACTAAAAAAAATTAAAACGTTAGTGGATTAAAACATACGGAAAAAATAATATAAATAATAAATATCCATAAATATGCTCTTTGATTATTGTCTTCATATTTATTGTCTTCATATTTTAAGAAAGTAAACTATATATTATAACTATCGACCATTGAAGTTAGTTCAAACCTTAATCGGCCATATTCGAAAATTAGGTTTTTTTTATTGTTTTTAACGTGTGATATATAGTGTCAGTCATTTGTTTGCTTCCTCCTCCTCCATGAGTGTAAAGATATTTACAGTAGTCTCTAGATAATGTAAACTAATTCAAACAAGTTGTTTTCGGATTTTTGACTGAAACAAATTTCGTATCCATTTATAAAAACACAAAATAATTTCATTTCAATATTTATTAAGGTTAGAAAAAATAAAATAGTATTACTGTATCAATTGGTAGTAATATAATTTATTTTGGAATGTCGAATAGCGTGACTTGATATTTCTATTGTTTCTACCCTAACTTTAGTGAACTGAGATATTTTTGCGTCCAATTAATTTTGATCTGTATTCTCAAGAAGCGTACATTTGTACATTAAAATCCTTGGGAGCTCGATATTTTAGGAGCAGCTGGACTAACATCGTTGCTTTCATTTTCCGAAATGTATTCAGTTGGTTGATTCAGTGCCTTCTACGATGACCCCAGCCTTAAACTTCTTGTATTGAAATGTTGTGTTCCGTATCTATAATTCCAAGGATATTATTAATTTCTTGCAACTCTATTTTATTTATGACAACCCACTGCGAGCTTGTAATTGATGGGCAGCTAATTAAGTCAGATTGATTCTTTTATCCTATTAAACTTGTCTTTAACGTAAAGCGTAAAAATCCATATCAAATCGAAAAAGCTGTGTAAAATTTACTTAAATTAGGTACCTACGTGAGCTGAAGTTCGGGCAGTGCCCTCCGTAATTGAAAAAGTGAAATTAAATCTTCGTCTTCGCAGTTATCTTCTTTTTGCAGCATACAAAACATTTAAAGCACGAATTGACGAAGAGGTGAGCTACTCCCAAGATAATCTTAAGTTCATTAGGTTTAATTTTTTTTATCCCAGCAGCGATGTCTTCACTTTCGGTTGTAATAATTACAGAAAGCTATCTTTTTTTATATTATGCCTTGACTAAATTGAATTAGTGTTTTTACACCATGCCTTTGGTTAAATTAAATTAACTCTGAAATTAGAAGCTTCCTTGAATTATAGATTAAAGTGGTTTAAATTTCGGCAAAGCATTTCTGAGAAATTGGAACGTGGTTCTCTCTTCCTTTTTTAGGCACTCGAAAAATGCATTTTCCGCGTTTCAGATTTCTTAAGCGTCTGAATCTAAACAAACATATGCACGGTTTTGTGTCAAAAAAATATAATGAGTAAAGCTGGTTATTTTTATTTGCACCAATATGAAAACGTGAACACGCCTGGCGTGCACCCACCACTCGTTTTTTTTTCACAGCGTGTTGGTCGTTAGATCAAATCGCAAGCATGAGAGAATTTAATAATTTGGCCATAATACACAATTAAATTCATTTTGATTATTAATGCTAAAAATGATATAAATAATGTCAAAATTGTAGACAGCCTGAACGCTTTATTAATTATACTTTAAAAATTAAAAAAATGTTATTATTTTTGTATCCGTATACATTAGGATTTTTACTATATTGACAATGATTTTGTGGATTCGGTTTCAGTTCCAGTCTTGATCGTAAAATCTAGATAACGTTATGACACTATTTTGACATACACAAACCCAGCCAAACAATGATGTAAAAGAAAATCCACAAAACCATTTAAAGGACGTTCACAGAAATAATGAGTAGATATATGTATATTGTATACCTACCTATTCTGTGGTTGAAACTCTATATAAGTTTTGATAAAATCCTTGAAGATTTTTCTCCGGCTAATGTTTTGTTTTTCTTTTTTTTTTCGTTCCTTTGTTATCGATATAAGACAAAGGAATATCCTCTGTATATTGGAAGGACAAATCAATTTTTCGTTACGTACACATAGTAATCCTGAGCCATCATAGTGCACAACATATACGAGCATACTATGTACATGTTATTTTATGTCGCGGTGGTTGTCTGATTGTCTAGTGCAGATATCACGCCTAAATAGAGGAGGATTGCACAGATTTATATACGGGTATTTGCAAATGCATATCCTTGGCTAGATATACATTAAAATAGTGTTCTATATCCCCATTTTATTTGGTATCATGTTTAATCAATGTATATATCGGAAAATATTCTCGTATTGTATACAAGACAAGGTCTGAATTTGTATCATCTAACATCTCATACACAACTCTCCTCACAGGATATACACACACATTTATTTTCAGTTTATGATTGAACATTTCTATTGTTTATTTTAGGATTGCCATGGACCACAGACAGGCAATGGTGTGCCAATACAGGACGATACCCAAAATTACAATGTTATTGATGGATTCCAAAATGCCACTCATACACAAGTGGAGTTCTTTAGGCAAATAGAAACGTGTGATCCATATGATCTGCCTTTTGGGGTAAGTACAATAAATATTTACGTAATCATTTTTAAAAAATATTTTAGAAATGATCAAGTATAATAAATTTTGATAAGGCATTTCATTGAATTTGATGTGGATTCAATTTTAAGCTCAGATGATGAAATTTCATATGTTTTGTTGATGATAGCTGTAAAGGTGAAAACAATTTTCAAATTCCACCCACAACAGGCAAAGCCTATTTATAGAAAACATCAAACTATTTTCTTGAGGCGTTTTTTTAATAAAAACAATGTTTTTTTTTAAATACTAAGAGGGAATTCCATTAGCTGACATATTACCACTAAAATTACAAATGGAATTAAATAGGGTATTAAAAAGGATTCGCACAAAAAATTGTATATACATTTTTTTAAGTCCATTTCTTTAAAATTTCGATCGTAACTGCTGCTACTATGATCTGATTTTTGATGATGTTTTCTTACATTTGAAGGATATTTGACAAATGAAGTCTGACATGTTGGTTTCGGATTTTTGTACCCATGTAGAATTACGCAGCATATAATAAAAAAAGTCCAAAGGTGTAATATAAAATCTAGGCAAACAAATAACCAGTCCCAAATGCGAAATTTACTGTGCAGTGAATTGTTCTCGCACTATATGCAGTTGTGGGGCTATAAGCGCCGGCAGTATCATTAGAACCAAATGTCGTCGAAATCACCAGACTAGAATTTTATTTAGCAAATATCGTATTTGCTTACGCGAACCCTGATCGGCGTTAACTTGAAAACGTCCAGTCATTATGACTAAACATGAATTTTACTTCTTTTACCTACAAGTGGTACCGATCGGATTTGGTGTCATCCAACCAGCCGAACAGATAGCGGAAGAACTAAAACGTGATTTATTTTAATCCTGCTCTACGGCGCGGCGCAGAGCATGGTTTTTATCAAAAGCGGATGAAGAAATCCTTGGTAGTTTTGAGCTAACAATTCTTCGAAAAATATTCAACCATGAACTTTCGGAGCTGTGCAGCAATATAGGGCTGGTCATTGGACGTTTAAGATGGCAAGGTCATGTACAGCTGGTGTTCGTTCGCTCTACATGTTCTAGCTCTTCAGCTCGCAAAGTATTCGATTTATAGTGAAACGTTAGCAAATTCCAAGCTCATTTCGGAATAAAGCTTCACTTACAGACTGAGAGTCTACAGTTACTTTTAGTCCGAAAACTAATTGAATATCGTTAGATTGGTCGACTCTTATTCAAATGTCAATGTCTGTCAGTCCGTAGTAACAGTTTGATTGACTTTCATACATATATATATATATATATATATATATATATATATATATATATATATATATATATATATATATATATATATTTGGCTCTTAGACTAGTAAGTAGGTCGGTAGAACTACCTTCTTCATATCCATACACTCTGTATTAGCCTTAGACTAGTAAGTAGGTCGGATGAATTACCTTCGTCATATCCATACACTCTGTATTCCTGTACAGCCTCTGTATTTCTAGCGTACCCAAGATGACATCGGGCGCGCCCTATATGATTTCGTAAAATTCCTTCGCTGGCATATTTTTCGGTTGTACACAATATATTCACATATCTGTGTCCAAAAACAAAATAAAGATATATTATTATTAAAAAAAAACAACAACTTGTACGTTAATGGATGCAACCAACATCAAAACACATTTTTCTACATAGAATTTTTAAAGAATATAATTTTTCCTTTTTTACCAATACATAAACAAACATTATTGAACTTCAAAACTAAAGTAAAATATTCAATAACGACGAACTTTTCAATTACCATTCCGGTGTGCATTTTGCATATTTTGCAGTTCTCCAGCTGATATTCCTGAAAACAATTTTATTCACAACATCAATGCATTTATAATGAAGAACAGCTCTTACCATGTACGGTTCGAATACAATTCGCCTGTGGATTTATATTTTGGAAAAACTCCACTAAATGCTGGTGCCCTTTTAAAACTGCCACGCAAAGAGGCGGAATCATTGATGACAACGTGAAATCGTCATAGCTTCTGTATTTCAATAATTCACAGATAATTTCATACGAGCCAGAATATGTTGCGAGTGTTAAAGCATTTTGACCTATGGATGAATCCAGTTAATAATGAAGTCAGTTGTGCAAGTACTTTATACCATAATAATTAATCGCATGCAAATTGACTTCAAATGATAGGAGCACTCGAACCGCTTCTGCATTACCCAAGCGACATGCCTTAAGTAGTGCTGTGTTGCCGTAAAAATCGACCGCTTCTAGCTGTTTTGATGTGCTGGCACCACATGCTTTGATAAGTCCATTAATATCATAGTTTTTTGATTGATTTAATGCTAAGGACGTTATAAATGTTTAGAAATTCATAAATAAAGAAAATATATTCTTTTTACCGAAAGTCTTGTTCATTTTGTGGAATATTCCGATAAAATTTATAACAAATAATAAAAAATAATTTACTTCGCGAATTGATTGTTGTCAGTTGTCAAATTTAGTAATCACTGAAGTACCAGTTATGCCAGAAACTCATTGACACAACAGCATCCACATCCGCATTGACATTAACATTATTTTTTATATTTTGTATGGTCGATCACACATTAACAACGTCAATGTCAATCTGGATGCGTTTATGTCCAGTTAACTGCTTTGGTCGATGAAAAATGTGACCAGTCTTATGGGGTCACAATATATTTCTGCATGTCTAAACGCATTATTATTCAGTTCAATAGTTTGGTTGATTTGGGGTATGAAACTTAAAAATTTGCGCGAATTCATAAAAGAGTAGCGATTTTCCATTTTTATTTCCGTATAAAATTCAATTGACTCAAAGAATATTGCCGTCAGACCGTCCACGTCGCTTGGAATACTAACAAACAATCGCTCGAATGGTTGACATTGAACATGATTTTTGAAGCAAATTATGTTGATGAATGACGATGCTTATTTTACAATCTCTTGCACCATTTGACTGTTTGGGCAGGCGCCAAAACATTCATTAGACCATTTCTTTATTGATGACCAAACAGTCGAATGGAATCGATAATGGCTTAACCAACAAACATGTGGAAAACAAATTAAACAATGCAGTTTCCATGGACGTATGTTGTCAAAAATTGCGATATTGACTGGCCACCCAAATTTCCAGAATTGACCCTCCGCTGGACTTCTTATTATGGGGTTATTTGAAAAGCAAAGTGTGAGTACAACAAGCCTCAGACCGTAGACGAGCTCAAGGCAAACATTTGTACATAAATCATCGCTATACCACCCAAGATGCTTGAAAAAGTGATGGCAAATGCAGAAAAAGGGCACATTTACCTTTGAGTCAATAGAAGCGACCACTTGATTGATGTTGTAAAAAAAAAACTAGTCCTAACTTGTCCACATATCAACATAAAATATGGCGCACCCTATACTCCTCAAATTACTGGTTTGTTTTAATTTGTTTTTTTTTTTTAATCTGATAAAGTTAAAGTGCTTATTCTCGATTTTGAACGCATACTGTTCCAACAATCGAAGATATCGCGGCAAATTGTTATCAGCATCCTGCAATCACATTTTTCACATTGTAAAACATTTGAATTTGAATTACACGGTTGTTTACCGGTCAATGGATTGATCATATTGAGCCTCCGCACACCAGATGAGTTTAGGTGATATAAAACCGGGTTTAAAGGCGAGGGGACTGAGGTATGCGGAGAAAAATAGTTGAAATTCTACAACCAAGTTTGTATATTTTGCAATATTTTAGGTCGGAAAAAAACTCCCACAAACCATAGAGCTTGCGAATTGTCAAAAGTACTCATGGCAAATGTCAGTTTCAATAGAAATACTAACCCAATGAAAAGGGGGTTCATGTATAAAATTTGTTCTGCCGGCATATTCATCTCGTGTGCGCTTAGAGTATGGTATGAAACCGGCCCATTGATGATTTCCATCCTCAGACTCAATGGCAGAACATGAGTGAACATTGCAATGTTTCGTGCTAGCGATGGGTCTTAAAAGCCATCATTACGCCGCTTCTGAACAATGTAACAGGATTCAACATTTGCCACAACAATGAAGTTAAATTGACGTTCCTGACTTCCAATGAGACGTTTATCTGATCTAATAGTAATGATTTTGTGGACGTCCGAAGGCATATATGCAGGCACACAAGATATGAATCGTTGAACATTTCGAAAAAGTTGTCGTGGCATTGTCACAATACCTGGTTCGACAAAAAACAACGCTTGTATCCTGCATATGTACTATGGGGTAGGGCATACATATGGTTTTTCGCAAAAAAAATACCCTAAATAAGTGGGCGTGGGTAAAAATGGCCTATGAACGAATATTAACATTAACATTATCAATGTTTTTGCATCGAACGTTTTTCAAATTTCCTTAAAATATTGCAATAATAGTACTTTCTGACAAAAGTGACAAAAAACTTTATATAGAAGAAAAACATTGTTTTTTTATCGCACCATAATAGATTTTGAAAAACTGCCTGAAAAATATGTTGGACATTTTCATTTTCAAAATTTCATCGCCACAAAGCTAACATTTTGGGGATATAAATTTTAACGATGCTAAAATAATACATAAACCAAATGTAGGTATATCACATTGTTTCGAAAAAAATGTCATCAAATTTTTTTTGATTTTTTTGAAATCTTTGCCAACAATTTTATTTGGTATAAACACCCGTAATATATATAGACAATCGCATAACCTAAATATTTCATCACTGACACCTCACAAGTCACAAGAAGAGGTGAAATTGTGACTTTATCGTATTCTCCCCCACGCCACGGTCACAACTTGTGAGAGTCACAAAAACAATCGAAATTGTGATCTCCTTCAGAGCAGGTCACAACTAGCAAATTATTTGAGATTTGATATTTTGATTGTTGAATAGTGTTAAAAATCGAAGTTGAAATGAATATGGCGCATATTATTGACGAAGTTTCCTCCGTAAATGAAAAGTAAGAATTTTACAAAAGCACATCATTTTTAACAAATTAATAATATTGATAACATTGCAGCGAAGACGGCTTTTAAGAACTTTGAGAGGTACCAATGACCCAATATTTATACAGAACAGCACGTTTGTAAAGTTTTTTTTCGATTTCCAAAATCATTATGCTGGGATCTCATGCAGAGCTTGAAGCCTCATGACAATCAACCAACTTCCTTGCCTTTTGTACTTCGAGTATGTATTACATTTTGTTCTTTTCAAGTTCTCATTGCAGTTTTATTAAATTTGTTTTGAATATAGTTTCATTCAGAGCTATATTTCCTTGCACATGGCTGTTTTAAGAAGTGTATACGAAATAACTATACAATACCTCTCAGCCAAGCCACAATTTGCAGAAACGTTGCTTATATATATTCACCTTTGCTGTCGTGAGTTTTGTTGTGACTTTTCTTGTGAGGATTATCGGAGAATCCGACAAATGTTATCGAGTCACAATAATCCTCACAAAGAAGACTCACAAGAGCTTGTGACTTTTGATTCCTCATAAGGGGGAGAATCGGGCTGTTAGTTTTTTTTTTAATTTCTTATGGTTTTATCGAACTCTCGTGATGATCTGACAAATCGTCCGAGTAGTATCAATTGTCAAGAATAGCTTATCTCAACTTAGCCGTTCGGAGTCGGCATAAAACAGGAGGTCCCGTCATCGTGCAAGAAGTACACACGCACACATGAATGGTTGTGAGAAAGCTAGGCCCTGGGTTTTTATGGTTTTATCGAAAGGACTTATTGTGCATAGACGTAGGCGGATTTTGAAAACGTTTACGCTTGTTCTGCTTTGTAAAACAGAGAGTCCAAATACCAAATTTAATCCTTCTATTTCGAGATTTGAGGCCCAAAAAATGACATACAGACAGAAGGACTGACAGACAGAGATGGCTAGATGAGCTCAGCTATTGATTTTGAGTCGATCATCTATATAAATTATTTCTCTTTGGTACAAACTTAATGTCAAAACAAAAATACCCCTATCGGATAGTGTAAAAAGACAGCTCAAATTCGACGAGTTGATGAAAACAAATTAAAAGCAAAAAAAAAATGTAAAATCCTTCAAGATGGATGATTCGATTAGTACTTCTCTGAAAAAGTATACGTCTTCCTATGTTGGCACCCTCTTTTATAGGATTTTATCACTCATCTTTTGTTATTTTTTTTACATAATGTCGTTGGGTGGCGGTTTATGGCTGCAAGTAGAATTTAATAGCTGACATTTTCATCAACATTTGTGGCTTTTTCCAATACGCCATAAAGAGGACCTTTTACCATGCCGTCCGTCAATATGTGGAATAACGGTATTATCTGCTGAAATAGGTCATCAATAGTTTATAGAGGTTATGGTTGTGGTCGCTTTGGAAGTACACGGAAATACTATTTGTTAGCTAAAAACGTCTCAACCAATGTACATCATATTTTATATTAAGCCTAAACCAGCTATGATAGAATGAGGACGTATTCTGAGGAACTACTGTTCTAACCTTTTAAATGCTTTGAGATTACAGTTATCAGAAAACGAATGCATAGCCTAAAATATGCTAAACTCATACAATTTGTTTGTTTAATAGGAATGTTCTTCGGCCGTGTTCAGGCTCATTATATTATAAATGTAATAAACTTCAATGAAAAATATTTCTGGCTTTTTATTTTGAACCCATATCTGAATACGCATCAAAAGTCTTTATCATTTCACTTACAACAAACAAGTTGTATAAAAATCATAATAATGGAAGTCTCGATTTGTTTTTTTATTTTATCTGGCGGAGATGTGTACGATAATATTGATCGTTCGTACTCTTTTGACTTTTGGAAAGCGAATTTTCAAAGACTTTCCGACGTATATTTTCGCATACTATCCTTCTATCCTATCCTTCTCAAGCATTTAAAAAATGCTCAATTTCATCATCCATGTTACAAGAAAGGGCTTACATCTATGCGAAATAGACATTATAGGGACTGAAATATTTTTTTTTAAACCAATAATCATTACGACTATGAGAAGTATTTAACCTATTTGAATGACTATTTAGTCAATATAGAGAGCGCTATTTTAGTAACCCTAAATGCTTTTGAGGATTTGTCAATTCAAAGAGAAGCAAAGAGAAAAGAGGTATTCAACCAACTTCTCTTACAATAATTTAAAAACAACCTCCAGCTATATGAAACTTATTCGCAGAGAACTTTATCAAATCATTCATTGATGCCCGTCTTATCTTACACGAACATTATTTTTAGTTATCGCAATGACTGCCCTCAAGTAAGTTTCAGTAACTTTATATTTGACGATGAGACACTATTAAAATAATAACACGATGGAATCTCAACAATAGGCAAAAAGCAATGCAAAGATGGTCTCTAGCCATACATTAAGTATTATTTCAAAAGCTCCCTTTCTACAGGGATATTGCCCAAGCAAGGAATAAAACCCTTCAAATACATACTTATTTAAAAAAAAAAGTGAACAAGATGATATCTTTAATTCAATACAAATAACAAAACGTTCCTGCATTCCGACATGAATAGACCTTCCTTTATAGAAGCATTATCATCTTTGAAGAACTGCATGGTTTAGTAAAAAAGTCGATCTACTCACACAAATCCGTTAACTTTCATGCATAATAACAATTATTGTTTCAATACTTTGGAAAATAAAAAACATGTCGATTTTATATACACTGACTTCTTCATAGGCTTTGAGCAGTTATCGGATAAGTGTCTGGCTACATGTTTATTGGTATGAAAGTCATCTCCAACGGGACAGGTTGATTTTATTTGAGAGAAGGAAATATTGTGCCGAAAATCCAACGAGAATCCATTTCAAACTGAATTCTCTGTACGGACATGAACGTTTCATTTACAAAACATTTCATTTTGTAATGTCGTGTTCAAGCTGCAAGGCTTTAGTTATAGCTATCGTTGAAAAACATCTTTGGAACACAAAACATGATGGAACTAGAATTTTTTTTCGAGATTTTAGTTACATCAATCATTGGAAAATTCTGTCGTGAAATTCACCACAGTGGAGGATGAACCTTAATTGAGGTTAGAGTTGATCATATAAAAGATTTTGACAGATTGGATCAAACGAAGAAGTGTACACACTTTATTGGAATGAATGTGTTTCATTTGTGTTGAATGACAAACTTTACTACAGCCTTCGCCCAAGAATTAAGTAATTGGGTTGAATCAGATCTTTCCTAGTTGAGTTATCAGGTAATATTTTGAGGTCCAACCCTATTACTTCTATTTATTTAAAATCGAACCAATATTTGTTGTTGACGCCATAACTTAAAAACAGCATTTTTTTTTCAAATGTTATCAATAGTTTGAGGAATTAGAAAAGTTTCCCGGCTGATGTTACAGTCAGGGAGAGTTCCCATTGGTGATAAAAATGTTGTCACGTGTTCCATTAATATATCGTAATATTGATAATATTTATGCCCAAATCAAGAAAATGTCTGTTGGGACAGCTTTAATTTATATAAATAAATTTTGTTTGTGATGTCAAACTCAATAGCTTCTATGGTTCTGACAGTGCGTTATATCAAGAGTATAGAACAACATAGAGTACGCATCACAGCTAAAAATTATGTAGCCGTTTCAGATGAGGGCGCGGCGGTAAGTTCGAAGGGGAATTTTCGTCTTTCGTATGCGTCGACTATGCTCGTGTTTGATGCTGTGGTACCAATGTGAACACAAGGGTATCAATATCAGTACAACACATAGTAAATTTTCGTTGTATGAGATACGTACTCTATGTAGTACTATACTCTTTGGTTATATATACGACTAAACCGATTAGGACTTTATCTATGCATAGCCCAACCTTCATATTTTATTCTAGGCAAATGGGCTCAGTGGCGCGATGGTTAGAGCAATGAACTGCCGCGCAGATGATCTGGCACTGTTCCTCCTCTCCTGATGATCTGACAAATCATCGGAGGAGTATTAATTGTCAAGAAAAGCTTATCTCAACTTAGCCGTTCGGAGTCGGCATAAAACAGAAGGTCCCGCCATCGTACAAAAAGTACACACGCACACATGAATGGTTGTGAGCCTGTTGCGCCAAAAATCTGTTTTTAAAGGAGGCAAGAATTTTATGAACCATACCATCTTCTAATTCGAACGTTAATGCAATGTGTCTACAATAATAAAAACTTGTATACTGTATATATTATATGACTCTCTGTGCCCCTTTTATACAGGGATTTATATTATTTTGCAACTTAGTCCTGTTTTACAGGGAAAAAAATGCAATTGTAACAGGTGGGACAGAAGTTATGCCCTCATATGACTTTCATTTCATTTCGTTTAAAATAAAGAAGAGGGGACACGGAAAGTTTAATTGAAGTGTAAAATTATGTTGAAAAAATTATATGGGTCAAATGGCCACCTCCTGTCTTCATGTATTCTTCTTTGTTCCAAACACACTGTCCTTCCTGTATGAATGGTCTAATTAATGTCGGTATCAATATGGATGTTGCCAAGCCAATCTGATCCTAGCTCTAGATTATTTTTCTAAATCGCTGCACTACATGTGTCATTCTCCTTTTCTACCCTATCCCATAGGGTTATATTAGTTTTGATACATAGAGAAATAATTTTGCTACATATACCTCAAAGTGTATGGATCGATTCAGAATCGCTAGCTGAATCGAATAAGCCATGTCTGTCTGTCCGTCCGTCCGTCTGTCTGTTCGTCACCGATTTTTGGGCCTTAAATTTTGAGCTAGGATAATGAAATTTGGTATCCTATTATCCTAGCTCAACAGAACAAGTGTAAACATTTTTTTAAATCCGCCTACTGCCACGCCCCCTTTTTAGGAAAACGTATTTTTTGGCCAAACCGTAAAGAATTTTTAAAAAGTGTCTGAGCAGCATATTTATCTATATATATTTCGTCAATATAAAGTTTTTTGCCACGTCCACTTTTTGGGGGCGTTTTTTATAAAAAACGTTTTCTGGTCAAATTTTAAAATTTTCGAAAAAAATTTTGATGCACAATCATTGGTAGTATTAATATGAACATTTCGTCAATAGAACAATTTAATCCACGCCCACTTTTTGGGGGCGTTTTCTTACAAAAACCATTTGTATGCCCTACCTCAAGGTATATGCAATAGAAAAACGTTGTTTTTTGTCGAACCATAAACGAATTTGATAAACCTTCTCAACAATATGTTGTGACAACGTAATTTTCAATACTTTTTGGGGATACATATTAATTTTAAGGATGGGATGGGATAGGGTAATAAACGATCCGCACAGCGGATTGTAGCCTTCTCATATGTTTATAAATTAAATCTGCTCCATAATTATATTTGAGAACCAATATCTAGTCGGAAAAATTTTGACAGCAGTTTTAGAAAATGAAGGATTTTAAAAATTTGTTTTCAAAATAGACAACTTTTCAATTGTACACTAGTGTTAGTACTCTAAAATCGAATCCATCTCACGAGGGCTTAACATTTTCACAAGTATGTAAAGATTAATTTAAAAAAAAGCATTATAATTTGAACTTTGAATTTTCGCGCCATCTAACTTCTGTATTCAACCTATACTGGGTAAGAAAAAAATTAAACATGGATAAAATGTTGGTTAGTGTTTACATCCTGCAATGTAAATATGTATATTTTTGTATTTGTTTATAATTCACAGTAATGTGGTAATATGTCTTTATTTTTGAAGCCTGAAATTAATTGTAATTAATAGCTACCCGACCATAACTTAAACATACTAAATGAACTTTGAAGGCTAAAGTTTTTATAAAAAGGAACTAAAACAATTAAAAAATAACTTCTTTACTTTTTTTAAGTTTATAAAAATTTCATATCAAACCGCGCAGAAGACTATTGATTGGAAAAAGTTTCATTTATTGTGATCATTTCCATCGGGAAACTTTGTAAATCAACTTTCAGGAGATTTACCAAAGTCAAAGTGCAATTAATTTTAAGAGTTTTTCTCTTTTTCTACGTCCACTTTTGTGGAACTTTAGATTTTCTTTTTGATCTATGTACAAAATATTTTCAATTGCACTTCATGTGCATACTTTTATTATAAGATTACATAGTAGTAACTCAGATTTTGAGATGCACAACTTTTAATTTAATTTCAAAACAAAAGATGAATTGAATAGCCTTCTCATGCGAGATATAATTTTACCATCATAACGCCATACCCATAAAAAACAAGATGACTTTGAAATATAGTTTGTAGTTAGTTCTGCCGTATGCATTTGGATACATGAAATATTACAATCTGTTGTAGAAAATCAACAGAGCAATATGATTAAGGGCTAGGTCGTTATTGTGTACTTTGCAAAGATGCACATTGATGAAAGTTGGGATTCCGCTATCCATTGCCTCAACAGGGGTGTATCTTGGTAAAATTGTATCGATTGAATATGGGCGACAGTTGAGATTTCGCTTTTTGGCACGATGCGGGGTAGTGTTTTTCAGCAATTTAATTAGATATTAATTAAAAATTCGACTTGCATTTATTTTAAAAAAAAAATACTAGGTTAGGTTATAGTGGCTGTACTCTCGAACATGAAAGACGAGTAAGTACAACGAAGTAGGTGAATCGTGTTGACTCATTCTCCGGTAGGTTCCCGATCTTTTCACCTTTTTTTCCAATCTTTACACCTTGTCCCGATCTTTTTACCTTTTTTCCAATCTTTTAACCTTAGCCTTTTAAAGCCTTCTCTCGTAAGCTCTATACGTGCTATGCTTCGCATTAACTTGTGCGAAGTTCTACCAAAAAATCTTAACTTATGGTACATGTACATACATCTCAGGAAGCTTAAAAACAAACTTACAGAAGTTTCGCTATCACAATTTCGGTTATATTTGTGAATTTTCCTGCATAATGTCTTAAACAAGCTTCTACCCAAACAATCGACTGCCAAAATGCTTAACCTCCGTGCACAAGTACTATATAAGGCCTATAGAAATAATTGCTTGTGGAAATTACATTTTTGTGCCTTATAGAAAAATAATTATTAGTTGGGACGTTGTGCCGTTTATCCATCTGCGGTTTACATACATGATCGCATCCAGTTTTGTTAATGATTTACATGTAGCGATGGACATACTTAACATTTCTCCTGGCGGAAGAATATCAAGGGTAGTGTCCAGACTGGTAAGCTCACTCCAAATTCATTTCATACCCGCGTCCGTGTAGATGTGAATCGAGTTATTGTCTACAATCAATTCCGAATCCTATTCGAGGCGAATGGGAATGATTGACTTGAAGTTATGCCCAAAACTGAGTTAGGTAGTGATATGGCCGGTGCTTTTGTGATGTTAAGGTGCTTGAGTGGGTCTGGCTGCACAAGCTGTGCGGTCTGTTTGCTATGAATATCTAGGGGCATTTAGGATAGGATATCATCTAGGGCGGCAAACTGACCATACAAGAATATGGGGCTAGTGATGGACACTTAAAACCAGAAATTGATATGTGGTTGCATAGCTCATTTCTTTCCGATTGCTTTTTTACATGTGTTTAGGGCTACGGCGGCTTTCTTTACCCGTTTTTAAATATTGACGTTCCAGTTCAGTTTCTTATTCAAGATTAGACCAAGGTACTTGGCTGATTCTGAGGCTATTAAGCTACTTCCCTGATACGTCATCTGCGTAGGCAATCACCTTGCAGCCTTCTTTTTCTAGTTTATTTAGTAGCTTGTTGACCACTAGGTTTTAGAGAAGAGGAGACAGGACGCCACCTTGTGGGGTGACACAGCTTACAGTTCACAGTGCGGATGAGACGCCAATATTTATGTTAATAATGCCGCCAGTAGCTAATTAAATAACAATCCAAATGAACCATCTTAGTAATTTTTCGATAATACGTCGAGTCAATAAAGGGCTGTCTCAACCGACTTCCTCTTACAGTATGTATGTTGAAAGTTGAAGAACGGTTCGGCCTGCTCAAATTGCTTACTCAACGCCATTTAGGTAGATTTTGTGGAGCGAAAATTATTACATGTTTGTCATCTGTCTCTACTAATCTGATACACGACATCCAAGAATTAATTAGACCATCGAATCTCTAAGTAAAATTCCCCAATCAATTATGAATGCTATATATCAATAAATAGCTACTTAGCATATAGCACTACATGAATAATTAATTGAATATACTCCATTACTCGGCCTCAATGCGATTAGTAACAATTCCAACCCTGTAATCCGATTCAAAACCTTATGGATAGATGAAGATTGTATTATAATTTTATGGCTTCATGCATACATCACATGAGTAATTTGTAATCCCACTACCAAGTAGGTATATAAAAAGAATAAATGACTAACAGTATATCGTTGAACTATACAAATCCTGTCATCACGAGTCAAGACTGCCATAAATCTGTGAGACTATTATAATAATTTTAACATTTTCACATGTGTACTCACTTTTACATGTAGCTTGACCCACTTTTAAATTAAATTGCAAAGAAAACTAATTTTAATATAAAATAAAATTTATTTTACAGGCGGATACAATAAAAGTGCTTTGGTCTTTTGGTGACAAGGATCCAATACATGGTAATCTAAAGGGACATGGAATGAATCGAGGAGTCAAATCGTTACATTTATTAGGACCAATGTTCAAGAAGCCAACCAATCGAAATGGAATTAATAAATGGGATGTCACTGTTCAAAATGTAAGTATACCTAGCTTTGTGTTAATTAATCTTGATTATGTAATTCTATATAATTTTATGTTTATTCAATTACTTCTAAGATTTGCATGTAGACGGTGCTCTGCCATTGCGTCATTCTTAGTTATTCTGCAACTCTGCAACGTGTCTTGTAAGCTTTTGAATTTAAGAAAGTCAAATGAGAATATTTTAAACGGTTTTAATATGTATTTGTTAATTAAAGAGGATTGTAATCAAAACAGGATCTTTGAAATGAACAGCATTTTTTCCCCAGTTAACACCGTGCAAGATTAAATAGACTTCAGTAGAAAGATTATTGTAAGTACGCGAGAAGTTGCACAGATTTATGAATGATTATGAAGATTTTCCTTTTGAGTTGGTGAATATTGCTTGCCATCTCCACCGGCTTTATGTAGCTCGACAGGAAGGCAATCTTTTCCAGCGGCGTCTCATTGTAGGACATGTTTAGAAAAGTTCAAATGAGCTGTTTACAAACTAAACGTTTCATTGCGTGCCTTCCTGTGTTAAACGACTCAGGCTGTATAAAAGTTGATTGTATTACGAATTACGTCATGGATCTATAGACCTCTAGGTGATGGAAGCGGCCCAAAAGTCGATGAAAGATGATGTATCTCGACTTGAAGTTCGTTGGTCTTTTTCAGAATTTAGTGTCAGAATTTGGTTTATGATTGATCTGCCGGGTCGGAAGCCACAATGGGACGTGCCATGAAGGTATTCTAGAAAGGCTTAAGACGCAATACGGTGGATAGGATATATTGGGATTGGATTGGATATATTCAACATTTAGCAGGGATATGCCTCTGTAGTTTGTGCAAGACATGAGATCGTTTTTCTTGTAAATGGGACATATGGAGCTGATATTCCCATCATTGGGCAGCCTTTCATCCATCCAGACATTGTCGATGGTTTGGTGCAAGCGCCCTTTCTATTGCTAGAGCTCCGTATTTGAAGAACTCGACTAGAAATCTATCAGAACCGGACGCCTGGTTGTTCTTCAGCTATTCGTTGAATAGATGTTGGTTATCTGTCACTCGAGCCGGTATTTTGGCTTTTTTTTTGTAAAGTTTACAGATATTCTTCTTCTCGATTTCCCTAAGCTGGGGGCTGCGTGTTCTCTCGTTTCCTACCAAGAATTGTCTTCTCTTCCCATCTTCTGGCTCGATACTCTTCTAACGTAACGTCGCGTCGTAGTGGCTTAAAAATAAATCGGGAATATGCATTTTTTTTTTGAAACGGCAAACGAAACCTATTTGGTGGTCGGTGTGAAAGCGTCAGGTAGATTTTAAAAAGTTTTGGTCGAGACATACAAATCTCAATTGTTTTAGTAGTTATTCGATATACGCGCATAATGGTATCATCACCATCACCCAATGGTCAATTAGTTCACTTGAAGTGCTGACATTTAACTTTAAGAGCGGTGTCACACTTTATCAATTATGTTGTTTAATTATGAGTATAGCTAGGATCTGATATCACATTAATATAGTCAATTTATTTTAATTATTTTTGTACTATTGATTCGAACTTTATATAAATATTATTTTATAATATATAGGTAGACAAATTTGGTATGGACAGTTGTGAACTGAACAGGACATAAATTTTATTTAAATGTTGCACTTGAGTATTTATTATTAAATACTATCATTATTAAACAAATTAAATCATTGTCTCACAATAACAAGCGTAATAATATAAATTCGAGTTAATAATTTGATACCACTTTAATTACGTAAATGCATACCACTATTACGTTGCCTTCTATTAATTTGAAAAAATTTAACACAATACAAACAACATTTGTTTATTTGGTCATTTAATTTTGTTCATGTTTTTTTTTTCATATTCTTTTACACAGGTATCAATTGATGCCAACATGGATACTCTATACTGGTGTAAGATTATTGCATCACCCACACTTCCAGAAAAACATCACATAATCGGATACGAAGCACTTCTGACAAGGGAAAGGTAAAAGAATTTCTGTATTATATACCTTTAAGCTATCCAGATAAAACATTTGTTAGGTTAATAGACTTTAGGAAAATATCTTCACAAAACGTACTTGTAATAAAGTGGTTTTGTGTCCAAGAACAAATGGCAGATTAAGTACGATAAAAAATGACACATGTAGTACATTCGTATATACTTGATGTCCGGTTATGGGGAATGTACTTGTTAACGACACTCCATTTGTTATTGAAAGGTGCTTTTCTATTTCAGTAAGTATTTTAGATAGAAGTTAAAATAACAAATGAAACCAAGTTCATCCATGGTCTTCTTAAATAAATAGAAATTGCACAGAGATTTCAAGAATCATCTTGCAGCATTAAACGTCATTTTCAATAAGTTATCCAATCTAAACAGAATATTTGGATAAAAGGCATTATAAAATTGGAGCTTGATTTAAACACATTTTTCGTAAAGGATAAAAATGATTATGATTAAGGTACAATATTCAAACCAAAAACAAAGTTATTGTGAAAAGTGGGAGGATTTTGAAAATGTTTATGCTTGTCCCACTGAGAGCAATAAAGAGTTCCCAATTTCATCATTCTAGATCAAAATTTAAGGCCCTAAAACTGGTGACGGAAGGAAGGAAGGAGAGAAGCAGGTAGCTAATCTGAGTCGATCTATATATTTAAAGATAGATATGTCTATCGAAATCAACAGATGTTATTTGTGAGTGGTTTATTTCAAATACAGTCATCGTGGATAGCTCATTTATTCAGGCATTTTCAGGTGGACTTCAGGAAGCTAATAATTTAAAAAATTTAGGGTGGTGTTGGATAGCATTGTTAATAAAACATCTAATGGAGAAAATGTATGCTCTAAACGTTCTTTGACGGCCATCAGAAAATTTCGTAAGTTGAGGAGGCTTTTCACTTACATTAGAACTTCTCGAAATTGCCGATATATTCAAAACATCAGTGCCTGCCCAGAATGCATATCTGAAGCTTGTATCTTGCATCGCTGTCAAAGGAGAGATACATTTCTTGCATGAAGTTGCCAACTTCAAGCTACAGATTCACGAAGATACACATTGTGAAAATGCTTACGTGTTGCCTTGTTTTTAACTTTTTACTCAGCTACAATCATCAGCTACAGATACGCATTCTGGGCGGCCCTTAAAGCGTTTTTTAGTAGAAAGACAAAGAACAGGGTAGCAAGTTCTATTTCAGATACATATATGGCCAGATCGGTTTGGTTATCAGCCAGGTAGAATCACTATTCCATCTTGGGTTACTGCGCTGGAATAAGTGTGTATGATATGTTTCTGCTTTTGTTTGGCAGCCCAAAAATTCACTGGAAAGTTAAAGAATAACCACACATAAAATGTCTATCATTTTGTTAATCACAATTCATATAACTCAAATACATGGTAGTCCAATCCTTATTGTAATTTATTTTCACTTGCGAAAGAAGCTGAAGTAAACATGACTTTAGTGAGACTATTCAACGTTCAAATATGTATATCCGTTGTTTAGCGGTATTATCCTGGCTTTTATTGCAAGATCCTGTCAAAAATATAAGGTCCGACACACCTCGGGCAAACTTCCATAGTAATGTAGAGGAGTATTACGTTTGATGTTTAAATAAATCCACATTCACTAAAAAAAAACCTATTCTTAAGAAAAGAATTTATGAAAGTTGATTTATTTAATATATGCACACTAGCTTCGCTATGAAAGTTTTTAAAAATCGTTCAAAGAGTTATTGAGAAAATAAAATCTTTTTAAAATGTTGACAAAAAACAGCTTTTGGTGCTATTTTTTTATTAAATTGTAAACGTAGTCCTAATTAATAAAGCAGATAGGGCCAAATAATCTTTGTCTGCAAATATCGCTCCCTTCCTGTGAGATATACCTTATATTAAAAACTACTGTTATTTCAATTTTTAGCAAAAATAACTGCTAACCCTTTCAGACCTGAGCAACACAATTTTGCGGTTCACTTTAAAAAATGTTTTTTTTTTTCCAAAATAATGAATTTGACTTGCTAAAATAATACCTGAAAGCAGCGGTTGTGCGTTTCATTTCCCAACTTTTCTTTAAGTCAAATATCTTTGCAGTAGCAGTGGACACGCAGGTGGTGGCAGTTCGTGAGATCGGCAGCATGGCTAACAGTAAAAGGCCGACCAGAATGCGTATCTGTAGCTGATATCTGTAGCTGAGCGAAAAGTTAAAATCAAGACAACCACAATGCGCTTACACAATGTGAATCTTTAGCTTGAAGTTGAATAGAGGGCAACTTCATGCAATAAATGTATCTCTCTTTTGATAGCGATGCAAGATACCAGCTACAGATATGTATTCTGGGAAGGCCTCAAGTATGCTATTGCGAGCCAAAATACTTTTGAAGGCATGAAACAGTATTGATTTCTTTCTTCTTTACTTTTGCTCCATGTGTGGAATTTTGGTACACTAAAATTTATCTAACACAATTGTGTGGGTTGGGTTTTCCTTATAGCGTCCACACACCACTCATGCAAGCATGCGCATGCAAACTGAGAGTGTGGGGTGCACACTGTGTGGTTGTGCATGTGGCATGAGTGATTTCAAAACATTTTGATATTTTCTTGTTTGCGCATGCAAGAATGTCTGGTGTGTGTGCGAAATTGCGCAGTTACGGGAACAACATCGATAATGACGACCTGCGTCAGTCAGCGATTAACACACGAATGATTACTGCACGACATGCATGAATAGTGTGTGGAGGAAGCGTTATTGCGCATCCGAACATGTTAGGTATATTGGCGCTTTTAGGCATGTTTTTAATGCGCACATTTGTGTTCCTAAACTTTACTTCAGGATTTTTTAGGGCCAAGTTATAGCTGTCATTGAAAAACATAATTGGAAATTTTCTTTTACTTCTTGCGGTTTTTTATAAATTCAATCATTGCCGAGTTGGTGTCAAAACAAAGCTTATGAATTTTAGAACATGATTATCCAAACATATTTTAATTTTTAATTGTAGTTATCGCAGAAAATCACTTTTTATTTTTCACTGATCATGATTTATTTTCGTGAAGTAATGTTTGTCATTCCACCGAAATGAAACGGAATTTTCCTACGATTCCTATAAGCAGCTATGGAGGTAAAATGTTAATTCCATCATGTTTTGTGTTCCAATGAAGTTGTTCAATAATAGCTATAACTGAGCCCTTAAACTTCAATCGAGAGTACGATATTCAGGAGCTCATAGATATTCTAGAAAACTCTGATGTAGAGTTTAGTGATGACGATGAGCAAGCTGATATGACATGGAGGCATGCAGTGCAACCAAAAATTCAAGAATCTGATTCTGAAGATGAAGAAAATCAAGAAAATGTTCCTGTAAATTACAACCTTCAAAAAAAGGATCTGGTGAAAGTCATGGCAAAAGTCATGACTTAGGGACATTTGGAAAAGTGCACCATTTGCAAAGAAATCGTTGCCAATTCAAATTGCGCTAAAGACAATCACCGTTGAATCCCCAATGAATTATTTCAAACGGATTTTTCCGTAGAACATTTTAAAAATGTTAAGTTAATGTCAAGTTAATGTCAAGTTAACTAAAAAGTTAATTTTCCTATTGATTAAAATATGAAACAGGGAGACATGTGCCTGTTTGCAAGGAATGAAGTCGCTGCTACTAAATGGCGAGAATCAAAATGTGTCACCTTGCTATCAACAGAATGTGGAATAGATCCTGTTGGAGTTGTGCAAAGATGGTCTAAAAAGGATCACGCACATATATTAATCCCTTGTCCAGAGGTTATCAAGAGGTACAACGCAAAAATGATTGGAGTTTATGAAACAATCAATCAATCCATGGAATACTACAGGATTTTTACAAAAACGAGAAGATGGACTGTCAAAACTGCATTCCATTTGGTATACATGGCGATCTGCAACTCTTATAAATAAAGAATAAAGAAGTAAAGGACTTGCCAGCAGGGATGAACCTGCATGCAGTCAACCAGTAGCTAAAAGATACAGACCATCATATATATATATATATACAAAAAGACCGCTATGATCACTGGCCGGAATCTGTAGATATTAGTAATCCGCGAATGTGTAGGTACAAAAACTGTTCCAGTCGAACGAGAACAAAATGTAGCAAATGTGGTGTTTTTTATGCATCACAAAAGAAAAACTTTGTTTTTGCTGATCCACAAAGATATGAATATTGTACGGTTTTGTTTGTTTTAATAATACAATAAAAATATAACAATACAGAAAAATATTTCCATATACCACTTATACTGTAAATCACAATCTGAAAATCACAGTTACGACCACTTCCGTAACTGTGCGAACACATGCAATTTTTATTGTACGACCATAATAGCTTTTCGCTTTGATTCGTTCAGTTTTCGTTCATAAGCAACGAAATTTTGTTTTTATTGGTTGCAATCGCTTCCATTCACAAAAGTCTATTATGTGCAACTTGAGTAATTAACAGGTCTAAAACTTAACGTATAATTTTGACATTAGCTTCCGATTGCTTCCGTCTATTATAGTTCAGCCTTTACTATTCCTATACAAACGAGTGGTGGGCAACTTTCTGTTTCAGAGTGAGGTAGGCGTTATATCAAAAACAGTGCGAGAATTTGACGATTTGCATAGTTTGGCTTTGGCCAAAGACACAATAACACAATGACCATAGACTTTAATACCATACACTAATAGGGTCCATACACTACACATGGACAATGATTGTGTATGGTGTTGACCATGTAATTGTGCATGCGGCATGAGTGATTGTAGAGAACTGCCCAGTTATGTTCTTAGTACATTTTTACATTAATATGTTTTAAATTTTTAGTTTTTTTTTAATTTTTTACATTAACATGTACTCTACCAGTCAGCAGTTTGCATTTACACCTTTAAAGGGGTGTGTCGAAATCGTGACACCTTTTTCTTCTTGACAGAAAGGCAGCAGCGGAACATCTCCTGTAATAAATTCTGATTTCGGGCGAAAATTACAAAATAAATCTGATGAAATATTTTTCAGAAACATAATGAAAATCGTATAAAAAATATTCGGTCTGATCGAAGTTAACTGTGAGGTCAGAGTATAAGACATACCCAAAACCCAACCCATGAATACAATATTAACTATGTATGCTCATAAATACATAATATCAAAAATAGTTCGAAAAGCAAATACACCAGAATGTGATAAACAATTTTGAACTTTAAGTAAAATATACCAAATTAAAGGTAAACTTAAGTTTCCTTTGTATTTTGTATGAAGAATAAATGTAAATAGAAGTTGATCCCAAAGAACATTTTAAATTACAAATTAAGAATTGATACAGTTTGACGTTTACCTATTAAGACCTATTTTGCATTTCAAACCGTCACGTTTTCCGAAAGTGGCCATTTACGTGCTGAGAGGCAAATAAATAATCTATCAAATTTATGAACTAATAAACAAATTATTTAATATTTATTTCCAGCACGACAGATCAACCACTAGTCCATCACATGACACTTTTCGAATGCTCTACGAAATCCTACCCAGGCTCAGATCCTGCATCGTGGGATGTCTGGACAAAAAGCAGCGGCGCTGTATGTAACAGTAATTTACTAACTCCACGTGATTGGGATTCGTGTATTACTCCTGTTGCTGTATGGTCTATAGGTTCGACGGGTAAGTGCTATCAATAATTTATCCTTCCATTCAATTTAATAACAATTTTCTCTTTTTCATGCTGTTTTTAGGACAATTTTTGCCACAGCATGTGGGCATACCAATTGGGGGGAAAACCGGCCCTAAGTACTATATGCTAGAGATTCATTACGATAATCCAAATGCAAATAAGGGTAAGTACCGAATAATCCAATCAAATCGAATGTCTGTGTGAATAGCGTTTCTCATCAATTTAATTTCTAGTTATCGACCATTCTGGTTTTAGAATTCATTACACACGTCAACTGCGGAGCAACGATGGCGGAATTATGATATCGGGTGTTTCCGTATCGGATACACAACTAATTCCCCCTGGCCAGAAACTTTATCGGAATATTGGAATTTGTGGACCATCGTGCTCAAACGTGGTGAGTTATAAATGTTCATAATATAAACAATGATGGAAATGTTGTTGTGGTGGGGTTTTCAATGACCGTATTAAATACATATGATAGATAAAAATACATATTTTTTGCGCAATCGTCTTGTTGGTACCCAGGGCCTAGCCTTTTCTCAAACGGCTGAGCTGAAATAAGCTTTTCTTGACACTTGTTTCTACTGAGAATATTTTCCAAATCATCATGAGAGTATAAAATAGAAAAAATGTAGTTATGCGATAGCTGAATAAGCCTTACAAAGGGGCTACTACGAAATATATACTTTGTTCAATCTAACTAGAAGTATAGACACTAAAGCCAACCAACTCAAATATTTCAAAAAAATCGATAAATCCGCTTACGTAAAACTGCTGGAAGCGTTTGTCAGATTTAATTTTATCCCATTCAGATTCACTTTTCACATTGTGTTCTGCAACAACTTTTAAATTTATTTTTGTAGCAACAAATTTTGATATCATACGAGCAACTAATTCTCGTTAAAATTTTAATTCTTTCGGAAAAAAAGTCAAAGACCTTATTAATAGCTATCATTGAAAATGAACGGAATCAGTGGCGAGCTGTTAAAATAAAGTTTCAAAATGTTAAACAAAGTTTATCGACAAATATTTAGATTTTAAACTTTCGCGAAAAAATAATTAATGGCCAAGATTAATTACCTTGAAGTAAAAATTGTCCATCCATCTAAAGGAAGTCAATTATCTTTTGTGTGATCAAGTATGATTCTTCCTTCACTTTGGTTATTTTAATAGGCGATTTTTTTTAGTTCAGAGTAGAGTCCTGAACAGAGTCTGAAGTCTGAACCAATCGCTCTTAACATCTGAATACAGAGACATCATTATATTGAAATTACCAAAATCTAAAAATTAAATATTACTAGCAGGTTTGACTAGATAATATTAATAAAAAATGTATTTTAGATTTCCTAAGGCGGTGCCTAGTTAGGCATGCCTAAATATTTAAGTTGTCTCTAGGCAACGTTGCGTAAATTTCGTATCTATAATCGATTTTCCATTGCTGCCTAGCTAGGCAAAGGTTATGTCAATAGAATTTATAAAGAATTTACAAATCTAGTATAAAAAAATTAATAGCGTTTTCGATTGGGATTTTTAGATTTACTCTCAGATTTCAGATTTTACCCGTCCCAATCGAACATTAAAGGGGTTACTCTGGTTTTGTATGTGTGGAAGTGTGCCATTTGACAGCTTTTTGTTTATCTTTAGGCCGCAATTATAGCTATTAGCTATCAATGAAAACCATCATATGAAATTTTCTTTTACTCATTGCGGCTTTTTTATAAACTCAACCATTGGCGAGTTGGTGTCAAAACAAAGTTTATGAATTTTAGAACATGATTATCCAAAAATATTTTAGTTTCTAATTATAGTTTTCGCAGAAATAACAAATAACACAAATCAAACTGCGGAATGCAAACTTCAAACTGACATATTAAGTCAGATGTTAAATGTTTTTGTGTTGGTGCATGTTGGTGTAAATCTGACTTGGAATCCAGATTCTTCAAAAGTACTCTAGAGTAAAAAAAGAGTGCTTTTTGTATCCCAATCGAAAACGAAAAAATTGATCTAGAGTAAAAAAAGTGCTCTAGAGTATAAAAAGAGTGCTTTTTGTATCCCAATCGAAAACGCTATAAGATTGTTGTACTTTTTTACATCAGATATTTTTTTTTCTGGTTTGACAGAACGTTATTTGTAAACAAACATCCAAAGCGAATAATCTTATTTTTAAATAAAACCATTGTAATATGTATTATGGTAATATAATATACCTCGTTTCGCCACCAATATAATATATTATAGCAGCCATCACATGGAGATCAACAGAAATGTGATCATATCCTATTTGATCCTTCAAAATCGGATCGCACAAGATTGATTACCTTTATCATATTGGGTTTAGAAAATCTATAATTTTACATAAAATATTTATCTTCAAGTTCCATTGGATTAAATCTTGTTTTGTACATTTTTGGTCTCCTACTTGTTGGCATGTATGAATTTATAATATTCACTACACTTAAATAATTCACAAACGAAATGTAGCTTGAGTACATTTTTATAAAATTTTATTAAACACAAAAACTCAAAATAAATTTCCAGATGGAAATTCTCGCAAATGTCAAAATGAAAATGAAATGAAACTTCCTTAGGCAGCCTCTGCCTCTAGGTAACCTCTAGGCAGGGTTCGTTCGCCCTTAAGTTAGGCGAGCTTTAGGCAACGTTAACTAATAGCGTTTTCGATTGGGATACAAAAAGCACTCTTTTTTTACTCTAGAGCACTTTTTTTACTCTAGATCAATTTTTTCGTTTTCGATTGGGATACAAAAAGCACTCTTTTTTTACTCTAGAGTACTTTTGATGAATCTGGATTCCAAGTCAGATTTACACCAACATGCACCAACACAAAAACATTTAACATCTGACTTATGTCAGTTTGAAGTTTGCATTTCGCAGTTTGATTTGTGTTTTTTGTTATTTCTGCGAAAACTATAATTAGAAACTAAAATATTATTGGATAATCATGTTCTAAAATTCATAAGCTTTGTTTTGACACCAACTCGCCAATGGTTGAATTTAAAAAAAAGCCGCAATGAGTAAAAGAAAATTTCATATGATGGTTTTCATTGATAGCTAATAGCTATAATTGCGGCCTTAAGATATACAATAGCTGTCAAATGGCACACTTCCACACATACAAAACCAGAGTAACCTCTTTAATGTTCGATTGGGACGGGTAAAATCTGAAATCTGAGAATAAATCTAAAAATCCCAATCGAAAACGCTATAAGTGTGAAAATCGATTATAGATACCGATTTTGCACTTAGGCTTTACAAAGAGGTTTCATAAAGTTAGGCAACCTCTAAAATGCTTTTATAAATACGGCTGTAACAGTTTTACCTTAAATCAAGAAACGTCGCAAACATCTCTAAACTTTTTCAAACGTCAAATTACCTCACTCGATTAGTGCTCAAGATCAGAGATGAAGAAAGGAAGAGATAGGGAACTTTTCTACGTCTTCCCCTTTATCACCCGATTTCTTACGTGTCGTTTTGTTACATAAATTAGCTGGGCTGCAGACAAGTGTGTGTGAAACAAGGAATGCGTGTATCTGGTTGGACCGGTGTGCTCAATTTATCTGTCAAAATCCAGAAAAAATCCAGGATTGGCTTGTAGGCAAAACGTAAAGTCCTGGAAAGTTTCCTATCTCTTCTTTACCTGATCTCTGCTCAAGATGGTCGGTCAATTAATTGTGAAATAGAGTGCGCTCTGATCTTGCTCAGAACGGAAATAAATAAGCGCTAAAGTGCCTGATAATAATTTTGTGAATGTGCAACTCTTAAGTGGTGGTGGGTTCTCAATGTTGGTATACCATTACCTACCATTACAATTCAAATTTCATACCATGGCGATAATTGACTAAAAATGATGGATATAGATAGAGTGAAAGAGAGAACAATACCCAAAACCAAATTACTTTCGGCCTACTCGTAAGTAAAACACTCTAATGGCATTAAAAATGCGAGTAAGAGCTCCAGTGTAAAAATATAAATGCCGCAAGTACTATACTTCATTAAAAAGCCAAAGAACACAAATACCTAACAACTCAGCTTCTGCTTTGAGCTGAAAAATAAAAACGTCCATGAAAGAATTTTTCAATGATTGGTATAACAATCTTTTTATACACTCTCCTATAGGGGTATATTAGTTTTAAAATTAACTTTGTAACATAGGGAAATAAATTAGACAGATATAATTTAAAGTATATGGATCGACTCCGAATCGGTAGCAGAGTCGATTGAGACATGTCTGTCTGCCCGTTTGTTCGTCCGGCTGTGTGTCACCGATTATTGGGCCATTTCGTCAATGTAAAGCTTTTTGCAACGCCAACTTCTTGGGGTTATTTTCCGTAAAAAAGGTTTTCGGTACAATTTTAAGAAATGTCGAAAAAACTTTCAATGAAAATATTTTAAGGATAATATTGTGAACATTTCGTCTAAAGATCATTTTAACCCACGTCCATTTTTTGGTGGCGTTTTTCCAATAAAAATGTTTTGTGTACCCTATCCAACACTGTATTATAACAGTGTTGGCGTTTTAGAGTAGGCGAAGAAACAGATTGATAGGAAAGATGTTTTATGAAGTGGATTCTTACTCCATGGCTGGTGCCCAAACTTTCTTCGAAGAGGTACTGTTTTTTGTATTCGAATTTTTGAACGAAAATTGGTGTATACTTTAAGCTGGGATCGAACGCAACTAAACCGCAGCCATACATAATTGTTGTCATTTACACTACGGTTCACTTGAATAAAGACAACACTTTAACACTTTTTTTCAACAGTGATTTATGGCCAAAAAATCGATATTGGTCAAATAAAGTTTTTGATTGTAAACAAAGTTTTAGGATCTCTCCTATCTCTTACAAACATAACCTTCCCTAACAAAGTAACCCGATTTTTCCAAATTACTTCTGGTCTGTAAGTGAGACGTACAGAGATGTCATGAAGCGATATTTTGATTTTCGACCCAAGCTGAGTTAATACCCCGGAGAGTGTTAAAAACTTATTTTAGCTTTCACGGCTATAGTTACATTTTTCCTTTACTCGTTTTTGATCACGATTCATCTACTTGATTTCAAATTTCACTAAACTATAATTTTGCACGGATTTCGTCAACAAATGTTTACGTATCCAATCAAATTCACAACTATTTTATTGCTTAATTTTCAGAATACCCTTACAAACTTTGTAAAAATCTATTAACATTGTACCAGCTATTTGATTTTTCTAAGTCCATTATCTTGAGAGATTCTGAAACTTTATTTTCACTCAAGAATTAAATTTTTGGGTGTAATTAACAGGACATAAATCTCTGTTTGGTTAAAAAAAAAAGTGTTCCCTTTATCAAGCACATTTGAGTTCCATCCTGTTTTGTGTTTCATGCAAGCATATAACGCAGCGTAAAACTATTCAATAATTAATTTCTTAGGCTCTAGTTATCGCTTGCATTCAAAATCATCATTGACATTTTTCATTTACTTTTTACGTTTTTTATCAATTGATTTAATGCGAGTTTGTGTAAAAACAACGAATATGTTCATATTGTTCATCATAAATGTAAATATAAAATCAAATTAAACAGTTGCATATTATATAAAAGCCATCACTCCAATTCTAAGGCAAAGCTAAGTCTGTTGCGGCTCCTTCATTAAAGAATAATATCGACCTTGATATTATAAACAATGAAAGGATAAGAAAAAAAGACTTGATTCTTTGAGAACTTTTTTACTTGAGCATCCGCAAAATCAGCCCCATTTACGGATAAGTGACAAAGAACATCGCACCCCCAGAAGAAGTGAGGTAAATTTATTTAGCCATTAGGATTTAATCGTTCGTAAATTTGTGTCACCAAACAAAGCCAGCTGTGCTTTGATAATCAGACCAAAAAAGTTAAAGAACTCTTGGCAAATATCCTTTTATATTTTGATAGGAGAACAGAAACAAAGTTCAAATAAAGGCGTATACATATAAAGTATAGTATTTCTGTGATGTGGTTATGCTCGGCGGCGTACAATATTAACAGATAAATCTGAATGTAACAGTTTTTGTTTACCCTGGTCATTTTATCTAGAAAATATACTTATTATAAAGGGTGATCCAATAAGAGCTCCCTGAATTTTTTTAATTAAAACAAATGTATTGAGGAAAATTTTTATTTGAGGTGTTAGTTTGGTTCATGTCATTTAGTTTTTAAAGATAATTTCCTTTAAATGTTGCCCGCGACTAACTCTTAAATGCTCCACTCTGTGGGTCCAATTTTCGACCACTCTTTCAAGCATATCGGCTGGTTTTCCATAAATTACACGAGTTATGTTTGCTTCCAAAGCTAAAATCGATTCGTGTTTATCGACGTAAACAAGAGATTACACCTATCCCCATAGAAAGTAATTCAATGGTGTCTAATCATATGGTCTTGGTGGCCAATTGCCAGTAAAATAGTAAAAGGAGTAAAATAAACTCATTTAACATCTTTAAATGACTTTCCCAAGTGACAGTTATTGTTAGGCCATTTTCTTCAAAGAAATATGGCCCGACAATGCACCTTGATGAAACTGCACACCACATAAAAAAAAGTTAAAAGTTAAGACCGTCTGCTAACTTAAATTTGCGCTGCTAAGTTTCAAGTCGAAATGCTCGGATTTGCTTGTATTGATAACCACAGCCGCGATTGTGTCCTGAACACAAAGATAGGGATCTCGAAGGTACGGTCTTCGTTCGGTGCTTTCAGAATCCACAAACATATTACCCAGGCTCATAATGATCCATTCAGTCGGCTGAGTACAGCCAAACTCCAGCCTAAATTCCCTTTCAAGGGAATGACGGACTTAATTATTACAAGACACGTTTCTTTTTTGCTTTCCAAACACTTCTACGAACTCGGTAGAAGACGATAAATGAAACGCAGATCGAAAATAGTCCGTTCTGGTTGACATGTTTATATTGGTTGAACAAGGGACTACTCTTTTGCAACGAGACAAAAAAAATGAGACCTTTATAACGAGATTTTCAATAATTTTGTGCGGTTAAAATATAGGCGGAAGTACATATCAAAATTATGTTTTATGACCTTACTTTTGGGAAAACGCAAAAACCTAATTAACTTCTTTATTTGTCGGTTCTCAAATTTCTGACATATGGATAAAATAAGGTTTTCAGACCTATGAGATACATTTTTACAGAAGCATTTATGTATAAAGATGACATTTGCATCAAACTTTGGTACTTATTCCAACTGGTGATTCAATTGTAAACCCATTTCACCAACTTTTTCAAAATTCCTTATGGATTGACCAAGAACAACGGTAAAATTGGGGGATTTTATATAATTATTTTACTTCTACTGGATTCATGAACAAAGAGATCACGTACAAAATTTCATGATCCTAGCTCATTTGACAGGTAAACGTACGGTGACGGACGGACAGACTGATCGACTCATATTTCGGTTCTAATTCAATCCATATTTTTACAATCTTAATATCAAAATTAATATAGCCCTTTGTGATTGGGTGTAAAAATGGTTTTGTGAATGTGGATGGACGACAAGATAAAAAATGAAAATATGAAAAATGGGCATTAACAGCCCATAGAGGGCCTTAAAACTAGCTCCGTGCAATGTTTTTTAGTTTTTTGCGACAAAGAAGAGGACCTCCTGCTTAACGCCTAATCTGAAGGGCAAATTTGAGAAGCTTCTCATGACAGTGTAACTCTTTGATGTTTGTCAGACTTTCGCAAGAAGTGGAGCAGTGAAAAAATCGTAGATGTTTCCACGCCCGGGATTTGAAACAGGGACCCGCGTTTAGCAGTCTAACGCTCTAACCACTGTACCCAACAAACATAAACCAAAATGAATTCTACTTTCTGATGATGATCTTTAATTGTAGAAAGCTCTGTTAATTCTACTTTCCCCTTTAAAACATTTATAAACATAAGATAATCATTTTAAGCTTTAATTGTGGATTTTTACGGTGCAATTTTTCTTCCACTTCTCACACCTTTGGTGATTTTTTCTCTTACAGATGTTCCCCGAGGATGGAATTAATATCATTTCCGGTACGTTGCATTCACATCGAGCCGGTCGTAAAATGACCCTACGGCATGTGCGCGATGGTAAAGAATTGGAACGTATCATCGAGGATGACAACTACGACTATAACTTCCAACAGGTGCGACAACTGCAAAATGAAACCGTAGTACTGCCTGGCGATTATATTATAACAGATTGTGGCTATGAGGTGAGAACTCATATTGATTGCTAGAAATAATGCGTTTAATATTAAAAATTGAATTTTATTTTGCAGACAACAAATAGAAAACGACCAACATTCGGTGGATATTCAACGAAGCAGGAAATGTGCTTATCGTTTATTACGTACTACCCGAAAATTGATTTGGCAGGGTGTTATAGTATGACTCCGGTTAGAGAGTTTTTCGAAACATTTGGAGTTTATCAATTTTATTCACTTAACATGACTGATGTAGAGAACTTATTTCTATACAATGGGTAAGTACATAACAGATATTATATTTAAATAAAACATATGAGAAAGCTACTGCAAATCGTTTAATACCCTATCTCATCCCTTCCCATCTTTAAAACTAATATCTCCAAAAGTGGGTGTGGTAAAAAGTTATGTGGTTAAAATGTAGAAAATGGCATTGTCACAACATATTGTTCAGACAGTTTATCAAAATATTTTATGGTTACACAAAAAACGACGCTTTTTTGCATATGCTTTGGGGTACGGTATACAAATATTTTTTTAATAGTAAAACGACCCCAAAAAGGAGCCGATATATACGAAATCTTTAAATTAATATTACCAAAGTATTTCCATCTTTTTTGAAGCTTTTCCGAATTTGCTTAAAACTTTTCCGTAAAGTGTTTTTTTTTACTCAAAACCGCATCAAAAAGTGGTTGTGGCAAACAACTTTATGGAGACAAAATATAGATATTGGAAATGTCTAAATATCTTGTTCAAACACTTTTTCAAAATGTTTAAATTTGTATTAGAAGCATTGACAAATTTAATTATTTCAGCTCAGAATTTTAGGACTGACTCATAAACGTGTTGCGTATGGCATATGCTATGGGGTAGGGTGCAAGAATCAATTTTTGACAATAAGTGGACGGCAGTTGATCTATAGAAGAAATGTATATAACTATAAACATTAGCGATTATCAAATTATTCCTATCAAAATTTTTGTCGATTAAATTCTTATCCAAAATGGTTTTCTTAAGAGAACGTCCCAAAATGTGGAAGTGGCAAAAAACTTTATATGTATCATATATAGGTAGTCACATTGTCTAAATATCTTGCTCAAAAACTTTTTAAAAATTTCTTACAGTTTGACCCAAAGCAACGTTATATAAAAAGTGGGCGAGATAGTGGACTCATTTAAAAAATAAATTACACTTGTTCTGCTTCGTCAAACAGAGAAATTGCATCATCCTAGCTCAAAATTTAAGGCACGAAAATCCATGAAACTCAGACTGATGGGCAGATGGAGAGACTGACATGGCTAGATCGGCTCAGCTAGTGACTCTGAGTCGATCATTATATTTATTGAAATTATTTCTCTATGTTGCAAACTTAATGTCAAAACTAATATATCACTATGGAATAGGGGTATACAAATATATTGGCAATTGTAATACATATTATAAGAGATAAGAGCCACCTTTCTGCTTTGATATTCATCAGAATGTCAACAACTTTTGTATATATTTATGTATCTCAATAAACTTAATAATTAACAGCAGTTTCGAAAACTCGGGTGCCGGCTATTTATTCTGTGTAAACTTTGAGAAATTTAGCTTTAACATACAAAAAGACATTTCTCCTTATTTGTTGTCAATTGACACTTATTTAATTAGTTCTGCTAGTTTATGCTATGCGATATAAAGGGTGTTTCTTCACTGAACACATTTATTAACTTTCTTTACAAATACATAGAAAGGTACCTATTGGTTTTCGTAAAAATGTTTGACATCGGAACTTTGATTGATTCCAATATTACGTGGCTTTCGCAATCTCGTCTGCCCGTAATAGATTCTCTTGCCGAAGCGGCTAAGCCGACTTCCTTCAAACTTTGTATATAATTTTAGTCGCAGCTCTTGGCCCTTTTTTACTGTTAGCGATTTTGATTAAACTATACAAATATTATGAATATAGTAGTTCCAAAAAAACTGCATATCTACCCAGTTTTTCGAAGGATCCATATAACGGATTTTTGGACTTCTGCTTTATAAGAAAAGATCAATAACGGAAGGTCAAAGTCAAAGGCGTTCGCAAACCCGCCAGACATAACATCGACATTAGAGTCACAAGAGGGGTATTCACGATTCGGTGTATCTGGTCTTGTAAAAGTCCAAAAGTTACTAAAAACGAGTCAACATGTCTAGATGTTCTGAATTCATCTTTAAAATATTTCGCACCTTCTAATCTGGGCCCTCATTCCATAAAGTGATTATAATTTGACGATAAAATTTCGACAGTAAATCTTGTATTAATGTAAGGTCAATCGTCATTGTTGCTGTCGGCGATACCGCTTCATTTGCTTCACCTAAAACAATAATCGTCAAATCACAGATCACAATCATGAGGACTCGACTACCGTCTGTGTTATAATCGTTTTCAAAGTTACGGAACGACCCCCCTGGCCCAGTATATAAAACGTTTTTTACGCCCAAACTCGAGTTCAACGCTAACATCTGGTAAATTATGCAATAGGAGACAATGCCGTAATGAACTCCTTAATTTTGCCGGAACATGGTAGATCGTCTCCTGCCTATGGTTTTTTTTTCGTTGCTTAAGGGCAAATTTGAAATGAAATAGACATGACCATTACGCACATTCAACATTTCAGCCACAGCCACTTTAACCCAATCTTCGTTAAGAATCGTACATATGCCGAATTTTCGAATAAGCTCAATTGTTCCTTCCCATTATATTTTACAGTCATTCAAATACAGATACAGATGTATATCTGTACCTCCTCTCTTCTTAGCCCTAATTTGCTTAGCGCTTACATAAAAAACGGTATTGAACAAAATTAAATTTCTGTGGTATTAACCACATATGTAGGGCCTCAATCAATGATTCCCCATTCATTTGTGTGTAAAGTTTTTTTGTCGTAAATAATGGGACCTCAAGTTTAACGACCGATTCTGAGCGGCACGTTTTGAGAACCTTCTCATGACAGTGGTACTCTTGAATGTTTGTCAGGCTTTCGCAAGCGTTTAGTATAGTCTCGACCTATTTTCAGAATGAATTGACTGACACGTTTTTTTTTTCAATAAAATAATAAAAATAACTTATCTTCTAATAACGATTGCTTAATAGAATTTAAAAACATTAGTTTAAAACTGTGAATGATATACCAAAGCAATATTTAATCCCTCAATAATGCAAATGGAAGTCTTGATGCCGGAGGAGGATTCTCGACTTTATAATTTGTCCAATATTCAAAATTAAGACTTTGTTTCTATCGTCATGAATTTCTGCTAAACAGTTGTTCAGTTTAATTTTACATCTAAACATAGAATATTGTTAATTCAAAAGTTGCAAACTTACAAAAACTACTAAACTCATTTTTCATTCATACCTATGGATATTTTTGTGTAGTTTAAAATTCCAAATTCCGATTAACTTTTATAGATGCACCTTTTGATTATGTATTAAAGAAATATAAATTACATTCATGAAATTCTCCATACAAAATGAATATTAATATTCCAAAGAGTACATTTCACGCAATTCCTGTTATATTTTCAGAAACATTCTGGACTTGTTGCCTAATACGATTTTTCCCAAAACCCCGAAGAACAATCGCACCAAAGGATCCACAATGTATGCGGATGAAGAGGACATGCTCTATGAGGAATCCCTGTTAAGTAAGTGTTCCACACAAGTTTTTAAAAAATTATAATTTGTGACTTTTTTTCTTGATTATTTTTCTAGATAAATTAATTATTTCTGATCCAGTGGAATTTCATGACCGTACCTTTCTCTCACATCTTAATCAGCTGCCATGGTCGGAGCCATTATTCACGAAACGCGTCGAACAGAGTATGATCACAGGGAAACACATGACATTCTGTCGTGTGTCCAATGAATCTATTTCAATTGTAAGTTCAATTAAAACATGTTTATCTTATAGATTAAAATAAACATAACCATTCGTTCACAGCCGTCTGAGATAATAAGGTATCCGAACTTTACGACCTATGTGAAACAGCCAAGCTTGTGTCCATATCACATGCTCATGGAGAGTGCACCGATGAGTTCTTCAGCAACGTCATTATTATGGTGGTCAACATTAGCGAGAAATGGACAAATTGTGACGATACTGGTATATTACATGAGAAACCTATGGACCTAGATAGATTGCCGATAACTAATCAATTGCTTATGTATCTAATTTATTCTATTTCTTATTTATCAATTCCTATTTATTTCAATTTACATATTTAAAAATAACATTTAAGGACCTATTGATGTATATACATTTAAAGCGTAAAAAAAGTGTTGAGTCATAATTTAAGTAATGTAACTTCTTTTAGTGTTATAGACTGCATGCGGGCGAGTTTTTAACAGTTAAAATGTTTTTCAAATCCAAAGAAATGTTAGTTTAAGCATATCGTTAAGTAGATGATGTAGTTTGTACTTGTATTAAAAAAACGGTATTTGTATTTATTAAAAAAAATAAAGATTTTTTAAGTTAAAAACATGATATTGCATTATGTTAATTTCGTCTTTGTTGGGATTAGTATTTTGAAATGGCAAATACATATTAAGAACGCTATCTGACAACACTAAAACGAAACATTGCCCGCCCAAAATTGAGACCCGATGACGATGAGGTTATTCCAAATGGACGTGTTCCTGGTTTTAGTTTTACCAAGTTAACTTTGCCGATGCAATGTTCTCATTGGTCAATCGATCATTTGATTCACTTAACATTGGAGGGGAAATGACTGGCGAAACAGGTTGAAAATTTACGCATGGTCGACCTGTCATGAAGATGTTATTGATTTCAGTAGCATTACCCATTAATATGGATTTATTTAGGTTATTTCTTACTTTTTTCAAAAGAATAATTATTATTTATAGATAAAAGTAAATCAAAATCTATAAATATGGAAAAATTAAATTACAAAATAAGGGTTGGCATAGTTTTACAATTACCTTGCAATTCATTAAGATTTTGCGTTCCACATCACCTCACCTTTTTTTGCAGTTGTAATCTAAAATCCGGAACACGGCCATTATTCCGTAGCGGACATGGGCATATATCCAGTGATTTCATATTTATTTTTATTTCGACGTCAATTTTTTTAATTGTTGCGACTGTTTATCTTGCCGTTGGGTCGGTGCTGGCATGCAAGTTCCCTCTATAGCTCGTCGGTGGGTGTGGGACTTGACCCTTTTTAAATCACAACAAAAAAATTTTCCATGCCAGTCTTTTGCGTCTGGGTGTGATAACGCTTGCGAGATATTTTCCTACCCTCCCTACCATGGTTATTTTACTCGCCTCAATAACCCCGTATGTTGCCTCCCTTCACTTCCTAATTTTTTGCCGCCATTATCGCCCTTCCCTATCCTACCATCCTCATCCTTTACTGCTCCCGCTTAGTTCAAACACATCTTTTGGGTTTATATTCTAATTAACATTTTTTTATTTTTCTGTTTCGTATGATATTCATGATTTTATACGGAAATTATTATGTGGCTTGATCTATGTTATTTTACGATTAAACAATTAAACAAATAAATTGACAAAAAAAATGTACGTAAATTGGTACTTAATTACTTTAACTTAAAAAAAATTTACAAAAGACTAACTGACGAAGAGAGGGTAAAAACTATAAATGCTTTTGCATCACACAATGAAACGCGTATTCTATACATATGCATATAGCATATATATATTTGAATTTGGGGACTTAATTATTGTTCACTTGTTATATATATATAAAAATTAATAAAGTCTTTTTATTGACTCACCGGTTTATTTTATTGGGGTACCTTTGTGGTTCTGCAACGTTGATCCAATGGCCACTGCATCCGCTGCTGCACCTTGTACCTATAGCGATTTTCACTCGCGAAAATTTCAAATTAATTAATTTGTATATATATATATATATATGTTAAGTGTAGTCCTTTACCTTTGTCGAGATTTATTTATGGATTTTTACCTTTTCTTCGTTAGATAATCAATCTATTATTTGCCACTATATTTAAAAAAAATTAATTTCAATTTAAAAAAATAAAAAAGATCATTGGGTGGTGGGTGTTAGGTTTTGAACCCAAGCTCGCTGCATGCCAATCCGCGCTTTAGCGCACTCGGGCAATCCGGGTATTGGGGATACTGCTCCCCAGAAGTGTACTTAACGCTCGATGTTCACTTTTTAAAAATTTATTTTAGTTCGAGGATCTCGAATTAATACGTCTTCAGATAACACTTCTGGGCAATTTTATTTCCACTATGTTTGTGGGTTTTAATCCTCAGGATTGTTTTAATGCAATATGGCGGACTGTGTAAAAAAATGACTTTTTAAATTTAACGTACTGTCAATACTGGGGGCTCGGTGGCGCGATGGTTAGTGCGATGAACTGCCGCGCAGGAGGTCTGGGTTCGATTCCCAGCCGTAGCAACACCTAAATGATTTTTCACTGGCCCTCCTCTCGTGATGATCTGACAAATCGTCCGAGTAGTATCAATTGTCAAGAATAGCTTATCTCAACTTAGCCGTTCGGAGTCGGCATAAAACAGGAGGTCCCGCCATCGTGCAAGAAGTACACACGCACACATGAATGGTTGTGAGAAAGCTAGGCCCTGGGTACTAACGAGCCTGTTGCGCCAAAAATTTGTATTTGTTTTTTTTTGTCAATATAAAAATGTATGTACCTGAACTAATCGGTTTCTCAATTTCGATATTTGTGTATGTATTTGTGTTTTTTTTTTTAAATTGAAATGTAAAATTGTGTGTATTTTGTATGTTTGAATTTCGCTTTGCGAATTAGCAGCACTTATCACTTTTTATGTGTTCTTTGTGTGTCTTCACTTGTACGTCCACTGTGGCTGTGCACTGGTTCAACGTATAGAACTTTTTGGCCGTTAATCTTTCGGCAATTTCATTCCGTTTTTTGGTAATGGAAAGCTTGGCTTTCTGGAATATGAATTTAAAACAACAAATGACAAGTACAAATTCGAAACTGATAGAGTCTCGAACATTTGTGACACGACAGATCACAATAGATACTTTTAGTTCTGTAACATAGGGCTTTGCGTTTTGTTTACACTTTTCATCTGTCAAACAAAATTGCAAATTGAACCCACTCGTGTTTCGGTGCAGTGAATTTATGAGAATAAAGTGAAAATAAATATACTTTTGTCTTAAAATCGCCTTAAAACGTGGGTGCCGAACCTACTTCACAGCCGGGCAACATTTTCAGATAAGTAACAAGTCAATTATTTGGTTTTGCGTGATGCTTTGTGGTTTGTTTACATTTTTGTTGCAGATTATTGACGGATGTCTTTTGCATGGAAAATTCCAATTATCTTTCCGGATAAATTCTCCAATTCATACATACAATTACCAATAATGCGACGGACACGGGACTTTACAAATTTCGGGAACAGCTTGGCGTTTTGACCTCGGACGAAGTTACTTTGGGCAAAGTTTCTATGAAAAACTTCCTGTCCCAACTTGAATGACGTTGGCCGCGACCGAGTATTGTAAGTACGCATCGATCTTGTGTGTGCTTTTAGCAGATTTTCGGATAACTGATGTCGTGCAAGTGCTACATTGGCTTCGCGAGATGTTACTATCATTTCGGGATCCTGCAGTGCTCTTAAACTGCGAAGTATTTTATACGAAGAACCATGTGTAATCATATTTTGCCCAAATAGAGCATAGTATGGTTGGCACCCAAGCGAATCGTGTGTATCTGCACGTAAAGCGCACGCTATGCTTGATAGGTGCAAATCCCATTGCTCTTGTTCATTCGATACAAATACTCGCAATTTGTTAAGAATACTGCGATTGACTCTCTCCGAAATGTTAGCCTGTGGTGAGTACAATGCTGTACGAATGTGTTGCACGCCATAGTTTTTCAAAAATCTGCTAAATTCACTTGAAATAAATTGTTTTCCATTGTCAGAGTGTATGAATTCGGGTGTACCGAATCCATGAAACACATCTGATTCTAGAAATTTAACTATATTAGTTGATGTCGCCTTTGGTAATGCTTTGAGGAACGTGTATTTGGAGAAGTGATCAACAGCTATGAAGATGTAAACATTACCCTTCTTTGTTCGCGGGTAAGGCCCAAGTAAATCAACGTAAACTCGTTGCATGGGTCGCACTGAGACAATCTGCTTCGTAATTGGAGGACGAAGAATCTTGTTTGGCGCTTTTATGGTTTTACACACCTCACACTTGCTCACAAAAACTCTTATTTCATTGGCCATTTTCGGCCAATAGTATTTCTCGCGAACTCGTTCATAAGTTTTTGAGAAGCCACTGTGACAAGAAAGTTTCGTGTTGTGTGCCATTTCGATGGCGGTATGAGTCAAAGTGCTTGGTAACCACAATCGCCAAAGGTTATCTTCGTTACTAGGTACATCACTTCTGAATCTAACTCTTTTGTATATGAATTTGTCGGATACAACTAGATCCGGAAGCGACGATTGGTTTTTGACGATTTCCTCTCTAAGTGTTTTGTACTCGGCAGAATCGAACTCAGGCGATGTAATGTCTACATCTTCTCCTATATCCGTAATGGAGATCTCTTCCATATCACCTCTTGATAATGCATCTGGCACTACATTAAGGGTACCCTTACGATGTTCAATGGTGAAGTCGAAACATTGCAGTTCCAGACTCCACCTCGCAAGTCTACCACTCAAATCTTTTAACGACATAAGCCATTTAAGACTTGAGTGGTCGGTGATGACGTGAAATGCTGAACCCTCAATGTAGGCACGGAATTTTCGGATGCTCAACACGGCAGCAAGACATTCGAGCTCGGTCACCGTGTAATTTTTCTGTGCCTTGTTTAACTTCTTTGACATGAATGCTATGGGTTTTTCATTGCCATCCGTATCGAGTTGGAAAAGCACTCCACCCACCCCTTCAGAAGAAGCGTCACACTGTATCGTGAAACTTTTCTTAAAGTCAGGCTGAGACAGAACTGGAGCCGAGGTAAGTGCTTGCTTTAACTTCTCAAATGCTTGTCGAGCTTCAGATGACAATTCAAAACCCTTTCGCTTTTTCAGACAATCAGTTAAAGGCGCTGCCAGATCCGAATAATTTTGTATGAAACGTCTATACCAACCGGTCAGACCCATAAATCTTCGCACTTGTCTCGGTGTTTTCGGAATTGGGAAGTTCAACATTGCTTCAATCTTCTCAGGATTTGTCTTCAACGTACCCTGACCGACAATGTAGCCAAGATACTTGATCTCACGCATGCAGAACTTACTTTTACTGAGGTTGATGGTTAAATTCGCTCTACGTAGACAGGAAGCCACTTCCGCTAATACTTGGATATGAGTGTCGAAATCCGCCGAACATACTAACAGATCATCTAAGTATATAAAAACATGCTCTCTGAGCCGTGCTGGAATGACACGGTCCATAAGACGACACATCCTTTGTGCGGCGTTGCATAACCCGAACGGCATAACTGCAAATTGATACAATGGCCGTCCCGGTACTGCAAATGCCGTTTTCTGTTTAGACTCTTCATCAAGCGGGATTTGCCAAAATGCATCTTTAAGATCAAGCCCCGTGATAAAGTATGTGTCTTGTAGGCGGCTTAGAAGACCGTCAATATGTGGCAGCGGATATGCGTCTTTTTTCGTCACGCTGTTCAACTTTCTGCTATCCAAGCAAAGGCGTACCTTACCGGGCTTTCTGACTAGCACTATAGGTGAACACCAAGGTGAGTTGCTTTCCTCAATAACTCTCAGTTCTAACATTCGATCAAGTTCTTTGTAGACCTCTTCCTGCCGCACCGGGGACAAGGGATAATGCCTGGATTTAATAGGCACCGAATCACCAACATCAATGTTGTGAGTCTCAAGATGTGTGTGACCCAAACCAAGATCGCCAAAATTTGGGAAAAGCTTTTTAACGGTTTCTAACCGAAATTGCTGTTCTGGGGTAAGTAGCATAAAACATGGTTCATCTGTAGTATCTTTGTTAACTACACTTGGTAGTGAACTCATGTCGATTTGGCTTATTTGCGGAATCAAACAGAACTCGTTCCAGAAGTTCATACCGAGATATATTTTCTGTGTTAGGTTAGGAATTACATAGAAAGTAATGGTTTTTGTGATACCGTTGAAGGTTGTTGGGATTTCGCAATACCCTACGATATCGTGAGAAGCCCCGTCGGCAGTCTTCACGAAATTTGCATACGGTGTCATTACTATACCATTCCTTTCTATGAACTCAAAACACGAATCCCCCAGCACAGAAATGGATGCTCCACTGTCTAAAAGGCCAAGAATTTGCTCGTCTTTTAAAAGCAAACTGGCATACATCCTACCATCAGTTTTTGCCGATATGATGGTTTCGACAATGATCTTCTGGAAGTGTTTCCGCTTTCTAAACCTTTCTCGACATTTTTGGATATGCCTACTCACACTGCTATTTCCCATTATTTGAGCACGTACTTTATAGTACTCTTGTTTTCTCTGATGAAGAGATTTTAGAGAGTAAGTATTGATTGGGTGACTCTCTGATTCATTACCGGATGGCCTTTTTAAAATTTGTATTTTGTTCTCTTTTTCTAATTTCTTTGCTGCTCGGGGAAGTTCTTCTGAGAACGACCCTCCCCAGCTTTCCTGTCGTTCCCCGAACGGTTTCCCTGGTGTTTTGTGCACTCAGGTGTGTTAACACCTTTCTCTCCACACAAATAGCAAAACAGTCGGCGTTCTCTTGAGGTGCACTGATAGAAAGTGTGGCCTTGCTTATCGCAGTTCCAGCATACCAGATCAGTAGCTCCAACCCGATTAAAGGATCGGCTAAGTGCTGCCACCTCCTCAACAGGAACTTTTTCTTCTTCTAAATGGATCTCGTGAACTCTTTGGGAAGTTGCTCGCCTCATTAAGAAGCGTTCAGCTTCACGACCTTTATTTCTGAGCTGATCAAGGGTCTTAATCTCAGCAGCCAGCAAAACCTCTCCTACTTTGTCCTTAGCGTTGTTGCGGACGACTTCTATGAGCTTTCTGTGGTCAAAAGGCTCGTTAAGCCGATCGTTCAAACCGATTACAGCATCATAAAAGTCGTCAAAGGATTCCTTAAATCCCTGCTTACGAGTGAGTAGACGCATGTATACTTCGACATCGTTTTCTTTTCGCCCGAATTCCTTCTTTATAGCGACTTTAATGTCTCCAAGCTTCGCTGTTGGGTTCTTTCGTAGAAAACCCCAAAACCATATATTTGCCTTACCGGCCAGCAATGTATGAAAGTTTGCTGTGATTTGTTCATCGCTGTACGATGACGAAGCTTGGAGTCGGTCAACTTTAAAGAGGAAATCGGTGATGCCTTCCGAACAATCGAATTTTATATTCCATCTGTCCAATCGGCATTTTTCAGATATGCTGGCACTAGAGCCAGTTGCGGCTAAAGATGGAGAATGTCGAACCGAGTTGGAATTGGACGTACGAGGAAAATCATTCGATTGCTCAGGAACCTCAACCCCACTCGCAAACGGTGGATGTCCGGATCCATTGCCGCTAAGAAGATGTTGTTGCTGGTTACTATTAAGCGTTTCCATTTTATTTATGACATGGTTCATAAATATTTCCATTTGGGAGAAGAATTGGATTTGGTTGGCAGTCAGTGAACGCTCAATTCTATCAGCCAACTCATTAACATTTGTGTTGCTAACAACAGGTCCACCCACATTTTCATCGCCACCTATAACAACAGGTTGCTCTTCTTCAGCCATGGTAAGTGAGTTCTCTGTTGTGTTTAATGAACCGTCAAGGCTTAGTCGGTTCAAAGACTTATGAAAATTTTCGAAGTCAGACTCTAAAATTTGGTTGGTCTTTGCAGACGATCGTGTAATGCGTCGACTTGGGGTATTACTCATAGTCAAGACAGAACACAAAAAAAAACTTTCTTAAGGGTTACAGAGAAACAAGCACCGACGTCGAAAGGTAAAACAAACGTAGAAAATGGTGGTATAACAGGTAATTAAAATGCTCGGTAACAATCGACAGACATTCAATATAAAAAAATAAAAAAAAAATAAAAAATAAAAACATTTGCTATATAAAATAAAATTACTAAAATATTTAAAATTACTAAAAATATCAAAATAAATAAATGATTAACTAATAAAAAAAACTATTCTTTCATAAACTGAGCAACGGATGAGGACTTTTTGTTTGGTGGAGGAAGGACGACAATTTTGGAAGCGAAAGAAGGCGTAGTTCTATGAGCCGAAAAAAAAACGAATAACAAATATAAAACATGCTAAACACGAAAAAAAACAAGTAAAATACTGAATCTAACAAAATTTGAGATTATTAAATAAACTGCTTATGCTATTTCAGGACAGCAACAAACAAACGAGTCGTTTGCACCGAACTCCAAAATAAAACTTCTATTGATGGAAGGATCAGCATGAAGACTTGTTGAGCAAATCTCCAGTGTCTCTTCTCATCACTTATTAAAATCATCGAAAAATATAACACTTCTAGTTTGGACAAAGATGCCGTAATGTGATACACTAACACCATGACTCAGACTTCGTGTTATCCTTTCTTTTTTTTTTTTTTTTTTTATTCGGCTTCCAATAACGCAACGCGATCCCAGGGTTATACCCCAGTCATCGGGACTTTTATTGGGTACCTATAAAAAGTTTCATAAGAAAAATTTAAAAAAAAATATGTAAACACCTAACAAAAAAAACCAAAGTTGATGTGGCTCTATTAAGATCGAAATGTAATAATTTCTATTACAAAGAATCCTGCCATTTTGGCAGGACTAACACGTTGTGGGCGCCATTTTGTTGCGACTGTTTATCTTGCCGTTGGGTCGGTGCTGGCATGCAAGTTCCCTCTATAGCTCGTCGGTGGGTGTGGGACTTGACCCTTTTTAAATCACAACAAAAAAATTTTCCATGCCAGTCTTTTGCGTCTGGGTGTGATAACGCTTGCGAGATATTTTCCTACCCTCCCTACCATGGTTATTTTACTCGCCTCAATAACCCCGTATGTTGCCTCCCTTCACTTCCTAATTTTTTGCCGCCATTATCGCCCTTCCCTATCCTACCATCCTCATCCTTTACTGCTCCCGCTTAGTTCAAACACATCTTTTGGGTTTATATTCTAATTAACATTTTTTTATTTTTCTGTTTCGTATGATATTCATGATTTTATACGGAAATTATTATGTGGCTTGATCTATGTTATTTTACGATTAAACAATTAAACAAATAAATTGACAAAAAAAATGTACGTAAATTGGTACTTAATTACTTTAACTTAAAAAAAATTTACAAAAGACTAACTGACGAAGAGAGGGTAAAAACTATAAATGCTTTTGCATCACACAATGAAACGCGTATTCTATACATATGCATATAGCATATATATATTTGAATTTGGGGACTTAATTATTGTTCACTTGTTATATATATATAAAAATTAATAAAGTCTTTTTATTGACTCACCGGTTTATTTTATTGGGGTACCTTTGTGGTTCTGCAACGTTGATCCAATGGCCACTGCATCCGCTGCTGCACCTTGTACCTATAGCGATTTTCACTCGCGAAAATTTCAAATTAATTAATTTGTATATATATATATATATATGTTAAGTGTAGTCCTTTACCTTTGTCGAGATTTATTTATGGATTTTTACCTTTTCTTCGTTAGATAATCAATCTATTATTTGCCACTATATTTAAAAAAAATTAATTTCAATTTAAAAAAATAAAAAAGATCATTGGGTGGTGGGTGTTAGGTTTTGAACCCAAGCTCGCTGCATGCCAATCCGCGCTTTAGCGCACTCGGGCAATCCGGGTATTGGGGATACTGCTCCCCAGAAGTGTACTTAACGCTCGATGTTCACTTTTTAAAAATTTATTTTAGTTCGAGGATCTCGAATTAATACGTCTTCAGATAACACTTCTGGGCAATTTTATTTCCACTATGTTTGTGGGTTTTAATCCTCAGGATTGTTTTAATGCAATATGGCGGACTGTGTAAAAAAAATGACTTTTTAAATTTAACGTACTGTCAATATAAAAATGTATGTACCTGAACTAATCGGTTTCTCAATTTCGATATTTGTGTATGTATTTGTGTTTTTTTTTTTAAATTGAAATGTAAAATTGTGTGTATTTTGTATGTTTGAATTTCGCTTTGCGAATTAGCAGCACTTATCACTTTTTATGTGTTCTTTGTGTGTCTTCACTTGTACGTCCACTGTGGCTGTGCACTGGTTCAACGTATAGAACTTTTTGGCCGTTAATCTTTCGGCAATTTCATTCCGTTTTTTGGTAATGGAAAGCTTGGCTTTCTGGAATATGAATTTAAAACAACAAATGACAAGTACAAATTCGAAACTGATAGAGTCTCGAACATTTGTGACACGACAGATCACAATAGATACTTTTAGTTCTGTAACATAATTTATTTTTCACAAAAATTCCCTGCTATTTAATGTCACAGCGTCGTGTCAGTACTTGCCGTGAAATCATGGGCTACATATTGTGAGTGTCGATCATCGATTTCTCTTCAGGAGAAAGGATCATAACATTGCATGTGTCCGAATTGCTAAGACGACAGAAAACAAACAGACTCTTTCTTAGGGCGGTTGGTATAAGTCCGGAAAGTGTTAACTCTAGTCTTGAACGATGGTTTTTTTCACAATGGATGACCTCAGGAGAAAGCGAATTTGATTGGCGCTTTTTTCGAGACCGTGTATACGGTGAACAATCCTGTTCATCCTTATAACGACATTGAAAAAAGAGTCGCCCTGAATCACATTAATTTGCGCCCAAAACTCCAAGCTTGGTGATCGGAAAATTACGGTTTTACCGTATTCAATGAAGAAAACCACTCAAATGCCATCATAATCGTTGACAGGGTGATTCTGTTCGTGCAAAAAGATAAACTCCTGGACATCTTTGTACCACTGAAAAATAAAAAGTCAGCGGGAGAGGATGGTAACCCTAAACGTCGTACATTGATAACTGGCAATAGAAGCAGTAGTTTCATTCGTCATCCTTTTTGACAATGCACTGAATAATTCACATTATCTGGAGCATTGGAAAACAGCGGTGTTACATTCTATCCACAAAAATGACTAGGACAAAAAAAACCTGTTCTGCAGAACATTTTTAGACAATCCCAATATCTATAAAAAAAAATTTTGCCAGGCCCACTTTTTGGTGGCGTTTTTTATTAAAAAACGTGTTTTGGTCATATTTTAAATAATTTCGAAAAAAATGTCGATGCAAATACTTCCACAATGTGAATATAAACATTTCGTCATTAGATCGTTTCAACCGTTCTGCAGAACATTTTTAGACAATCGCAATATCTATAAAAAAATGTTTGCCAGGCTCACTTTTTGGGGGCGTTTTTAGTAAAAAAAAACGTGTTTTGGTCATATTTTAAATAATTTCGAAAAAAAATGTCGATGCAAATACTTCCACAATGTGAATATAAACATTTCGTCTTTAGATCGTTTCAACCCACGAACAATGCGTTTTCTTATAAAACTCATATGCCATAGAAAAATGTTGTTTTTTGTCGAAAAAATCGCGCAATCAGATTAAACATCGGCTTTTACTGATTATCATCCATATCTAATTATCATCTCAGTTACACTTAATGCTTCAATTTTATGAAATCACTGAAAAGTTAAACAGCGAAATAATTGTTCGTATGAATGCCTGTGTGCATTCCAAACCACGAACTTTACTTGAATTCACTTATAATTGGATCAATAAATATTTTTCTTATGGACAAAATAAGTTATTTTTCATGCTAATAATGAATGCCAATGTATAATTAATAAGCTACATTTTAAGGGCAGTCACATAGTAGGCAATGCGATTATATGAAAACACAAGCGTTTTAAAAATCAGATTCCAAGTGGCGACCGTTGGGTGCCTATAGTATCTTAACCGTAGATAAGGTGATAACGAAAAGGCAGCTCATTCTTATCCAATAAGACAGCGGATGAATTCCCAAAATGGTATTAACGGTTTCGTCTACAGTCCCAATGGAAAAACTAAACAACTTCATGAGCTGCTCCAACATATTCGGAGCATAGTTACTATAGGAGTAATATTTGGCCATGTGCTCGTAGGTGAGTGGTATATACATACGACATACCATTGCGGGCAAATGCATAGCTGTCCAAAAAGATGAAACTACGAATGTACAGAGATGTCACGATACCCCTGCTGTGGCCGCATCCTCCATCAATATTAACATATAGTCAGTATGGATGCAGAATCGTAAAGTTATTGAAGAGTTTGCAACTCCACCAGTGGCTAGCAGCCTATATGGAAGAATCAAAGAGAGGTGAAAGAAGACATCATGGTAATACAACTCTAAACTCGACTGGCGCAGCAACAGTACCGAGTCAGAAGAAGGGAGGAGAAGAAAATCCAACGTTAGAAAAAACATATGAAAAGGCTACAATCCACTGTGCGGATCGTTGAATACCCTATTCCATCCCAACCTATCTTTAAAACTTATATCCCCAAAAAGTGGGCGTTATTGGGGTGAAATTAAAAAATGACATTGAAGCACAGTTGATCAAAATCTCTTATGGTTCGACATAAAACTACTTTTTCTATGGCATATGCTATATCATTTATTAAGTGTGACTGCAAGGAGGGGTAAATCTGCTGAAAAATCCAGATTTGCAAAATTGATCTGATATAAAAAAAAAACATTTTTTTTTTGCAAAATCTCGTAAATCTCGCCTTATGAAGAGTATTTCTTGAAAAAAAAAATAATCTATCTTAAATCAATTCAATATAATTTAAGAGAACCTTGCAGTTCTGTTCTAAGTATCACCTTTATATCTGTCGTTGCCGTGTTAACTCTGCCTTTATTGTTTCTAAATAATTTTTGCCAAATTTGCCAATTTCACAAATATTGTAAAATAAAAAAAAACGTCAAAAAAAATAAGATGTTTGGTATGAAGATATGTTTTGAACATGCTACTAAGCAACCCACAAAATTTCATCCAAATGATGTGTTCTTTTTTTAATATTTTTTTTTACAATTAAATACTGTAAAAATAAATAATAAAATATTCATCCCAACTTGCCTGATTTCTGTCATATGTGTTTATCTATCTATCAACACACATAAGAGTCTTCCATTTACGAATTTCGCAGATATTTTCCTCTACTTTTTCAACAAACATTTTTTATTAATGGTACAACATTCTCAGAGGTGAACTTTAATGCATGCGTTGAAATTCTGCAAGTTGTCTCGATTCTGAAATCCGATACAAAAGCCAATGCCACCACAACACAAAAAAAAAAAAACAATTTTAAGATATTTAGCATCATTGGATTTTGACGTTTTTTCCGCATAAAAATACGCCAAAACAAATAAAAATATTTCACACAAGCTTTTGACAAGATTTTGTTAAAATTCTCCTTGTCTGATGAAAGACTTTTTCCGTATTATGGCCTCATCTCCGACAAAGTTAAAGGGAATCTTTTCGTTTGAATTCGGCAACGACTTTACCTTGGGAGTGTTGATTTTATTTTTTCTAAAATTCTGCTTCCAAATCTAAAAGCCCTTTAACCTCCGTAACTTTTACTACCATGTCCATAGGCAATGTCGACAGCGGTAGAACATAGTTGCTCTCATAATTTGAATATTTGAATATTCATTGTTAAATGTTCAAACAAATTTCAACAATTTGAAAGTCAAAAAAAATCTGCTCGTGAGTCGTGTGTCTTAGTTGCCGCACTGCATCAAGAGCATTTACCATTTACGCATAATGTTTGTTTCGGGAATAATGGATTTGAATTCAACCGAAAAGCAATTATAATATGTGAGCTTTTTCAAAGAATAAAATAGCAATCCCGAAAGTTCGCGACATCTACCTTCAATTGTATTCATTATTACATTTAGCATAGACATAACCCCTTTATTACGAACATATTGGGTTGGACACGTGGGTTGAATAGACGAAATGTTTATTAATTATGTTCAAGTATTTTCCACATTTGTTATCATGTCTGAATCCGACGGATACGATGGTACAGAAGAGGCGCTATAAGGCGCTACAACGCAAAACACGCGCTGCGCGGGAAGAGTACCAAAGCAGGAGAAGAAAATCCATAGTGACGATTTTGCAAATTTGGCGAAACACTCAATTCATGCACTAAACGAACATATAAATCTGTGTAAAGTGGAGAGTGAATTCAAAAGATTAAATATCTTCCATTTACGACCCAAAAAGGCATCAAACCTAGTTCTCCCCTCTACTGTGCCACAACGAAGAGGACCTCCTGTTTTACGCTTATTATATAAAGAGATTTGGCATCATTGAATTATGACGTTTATTCTGCTACAAAATAAATAAACACCAAATCAAGCCACAAGCATCAAAGACAAAGATTGAAGAGAGACTTTTTCTTAACTCAACTAACTAGTTACAAACTGTCACAGGAAATTCGAAAATATAGACAATGTCAAAAGTAATTCGCAAAGTTAGTGAGAACACCTTTTTGGTGAATTAGGAAATGTGCTCATTTGAACTCCAGTGAGAACGTAATATTACTTTATTTACGAATGGATATGTCTTTACTTTTTATTTTTAAATGTTACTTGATACTTGTGGTCCGCAATAGCGACATTCGTGAGTAATTTCGTTGCAAACAAAGTTCTTGCTATTCCATTTTTGATACTCTGTTTTGTTTTGGAGTTTATTTGTTTAATTTTTTCTATATGCGGACAAATTGTGCCAAAATTCGTACCCCCTTATTAATAAACGCTGATTATCTAATCAGTGACTAACTTTTGATATTTGCGCCAGTATTTCTTATGTGGAAAACTGTAAAGTTAGCCATATAATCTAATCAGCGTTTATTAATACGGGGGTTAATTTTTAACTTTCTCTTACAAAGAGAAAGATATTGTTTTCGTGAGAATTTTCGACCTCGAAATTTTGATTAATTCTAACATTACGATGATAGCGAAACTTCAAAAATTGGTTTTTGGAATTCCGTCCGTGTGTCGGTCCTTCTGTCCGTCTGTCCGTAATGGTTGACCGATTTTCTTCAAACTTCGTATCCAAGTTTTTTTTTGGTCATAATGCTGGGCCATTTTTTTGGTTTGCTTTTAGCCATGTTAATAACGATATCTGCAATATAAAAATTACACATCACCTCAATTTTCTCGAAAACGGCTCCAACGATTTTGATTAAACTTTATATATACTACAACCATATAAGTTTCAACAAAACTACTTACCCAGTTTTTTCAAGAAAAACCATATAACGGATTTTGTCATATAGGCCATATAAAGAAAATTGTTAATTTCTCGCAAACTATTATGTCAAATTGAATGAAATTTAATATACGTGCTACTATTACAGCTTGAAATAATTCCACAAAATTAATTTTAGCCCAACTATCACTAACCGGAATTTTCGGTTTTTGCCAATAACGAAAAATCATTATTATTCACATAGACACCGATTCCTTCAAATATCGGAGTATATGTTCGTATAATCGCATTTCGACATTATTTATATCATTTATAGCATCAATAATCCAAATGCTTATAATTTGATCCAACGCCCAACTGTGAAAGAGAAAGTTGCGTACGACCCAGTCGTGCAACCACCACTCGTTGTTTTGTGTTGTGCGGTGCTCTTGACTTTTGCAGTGGATTTAGAAATGATGACCAATTGAAGAACTGCCACTCTTGCAAGGAGAATTCTGCACGTATGTTTCAAATTTTACAAATCTTTTTCTTTTTAAAACAATTAAACAAAAATTTTATATAATTTCGAGCCTCTCAGATATACGTTCACGTATATTGGTAAATGTTAATAAAATATTCACATATATGGAATTTAATGTAATTGTTCGCTTTCTATTTTTGTATCATCTGTCAAAAACATCCTATCATTTAATCCAGGGTTAAGTCTGCAAACTTGATGAGTTAACTCGAATTAAACTCTGAATTTGAATAGAATGAAATAATAATTTTTCTATATAACTCGAACTAATTCCCGAAACTTACATGTTATCGCTCTGAAAACTGGTCCTTAGCCGATGATGTATACCTATTATTTGTTTGGCATCACTTTATAATTAAAATAATTTTTGGAACACCCTTTATTATATTCAACCACAGCTACCTTCACTTGAAATCGACAATAAATTTTTGACATAAATGACGTGGTTCCGTGCTTAACTAAAGAAAAAAAGTCTCATTCATTTAATTTTTTTCACTTTTCTCTAAGGAAACTATGAAAAACTAGTGATTTAATTTATTTATTTTATAAATAAATTATGCATTTTGTGCGTAGAACGTTAACGTAGATAATCGAAGTAATCAAGTGGATATTCCAGCAAACTATGATGAATGAAGAGACGACTTCTTCGACGACATCGTCTGGTGGCGGTATCACAAAAATTTTCACCCGTTTGTCACAGGTACTATGTGCTCTAATGAAGGGTTGATTCATCTCGAATTTCCTTAATTGATATGCAAAATAACCTAACTAATTATAGACATACCAATCGGTACTCGACAATTGGACACCGTACACTCGAGTGCGTTGGGCAGGCGCTGTATCCCTAGTGTTACTCTTCCTCCTTCGAGTATTCCTTAAACAAGGCTGGTACATTGTCTGCTATGCACTGGGAATCTATCATTTGAATTTATTCATTGCTTTCTTAACACCGAAGATCGATCCGGAATACGATCCGTATGGGGGTAAGTGTAAACATATTTATTGATTAATGAGTAAAGCTGAAAACCCTCACGAACAAGTAATGAGGGCAGCAGAACAAGTGCATGAAAAGTTTCAAGAATTTCCGAAGGTAAACAAATTAAAAAAAAATCAATAAATGCCAATCATGTCCATGAATGGTTTTGAATTACACCAGCTAACAGCAAAGCCCGATCGTCAAGTCTGTTAGTCATTGTTTTCTAATCTTAAATGTAGAACTTTAGTGGTTCTGCAATATTCCGACAAAAGTAATTTGATTTGGGTTATCGTGTTAATATGCTCAGAGTGCTGATTAGAAACTATTTCTTTGGGGTTTTAAAGTATTTAGACATTTTTGTTTGGGTAGAGTATTTTTTTTGTGATTTCTTTTGCAGTATGTTTAGAGCGAGTAGAGTAATAGCACTGTTAATCTTGGTTAGATTAGATTTGTAAGCCCGCAGATATGTATTTGAGCGTACGAATTATACACCTACACCTATGTGTTGGGACATGAAAGTCATTGCTCTGCCGAATTTGCATCACGCGATCAAATTGCGTCCCAGGCATAGGGTGATTGATTAAGTGCGTTAAGACAGCATTTAAATTCGGGGATTGGTTTTAGTTAGGTCGATCGATGTGAAATATCCAAAAGGAAATATGTGCCTTACTGTTTAATGAAATCTACTTTACCACAACCCTGTGGTAAGTATTTTCTTAGCTAATTAGCAGTTTTTTCTTGTTTTCTCTGTAGTTCGTCATGAGTATCTACTAGCAGCGTGCAAATGTCCTTTAAACATTTATTTATTTATTCAATTTATTTAATAATTTGCCCATCGATATACAGAGGGCTCAGTGGCGCGATGGTTAGTGCGATGAACTGCCGCGCAGAAGGTCTGGGTTCGATTCCCAGCCGTAGCAACACCTAAATGATTTTTCACTGGCCCTCCTCTCGTGATGAAATCGTCCGAGTAGTATCAATTGTCAAGAATAGCTTATCTCAACTTAGCCGTTCGGAGTCGGCATAAAACAGGAGGTCCCGCCATCGTGCGTCAAGTAGTTGTGAGAAAGGTAGGCCCTGGGAACGAGCCTGTTGCGCCGAAAATTTGTTTTTTTGTATCGATATACATTTTAGGCAAAAAGTTGAGCTGACCAGTGAATGTTTGTACGATATGAATCTGTTAATCCAATTAATCCGGTAGGTTATGTCTATCATGACTTGCCTGCCATCGATTGGTAATTGGAAGGGTTTCCTACTCATTTTTTTTTTTTTTTTTAATTCTGACCTGCCTAAGCAGTAGTATACACATCGACCTAAAAGATCTATTGTGCTTGCCGTCAGATGCTTTTTAGGTTAGTAGCGCTTCTACTTTCCTAATGTAGCTGATAATACTTTCAGCCGAAGATTTCCTCAATTCTTCGGGACTTAAGAATTCCCTGAAGAAAGATTCTCTTCTCATACCGTAAAGGGCCGGGCATTCACATATGATATGCTCGGCTGTTTCGTCTTCTTCTAGACATAGTCTGCACTAAGGTGAGTCGACTAGACGCATTTTGTTTAGGTGATATCGCAGACCGTGTTGACCAGTTAGGTAGCCTACTAAGTTTTTGATATCGTGCCTGCGAAGATTTAGTATCTTGTTGGCATCTGGTTTGAAGGGCTGAATAGCTCTTTTGGCCTGTCTTAGGCCTGATATGTTTCCCCAGTATGAAGCACATCTGTTTTGTTCCCAGTTTTTTATGACTAGATTTATGGCTGATTTGGGGATTGCACAGAAGGGTTCAGGTCCAATGAAGGGGGTTTCCGAACCTTTTCTTGCTAGTTTATCAGCTTTTTCGTTACCTTCAACTCCCTTATGTCCGGGGACCCACCATAGTTTGGTTTTGTTCCTGGAACTGTGTGTTTGGAGGGAGTTGAAGCAGTGTAGTACTGATTTGGAGTCAATGATGTGTGAGCTAAGGGCTTTTATAGCTGCTTGACTGTCCGTGAATATATGGATGTTTGCGCCTTTAATACCTCAGTTGTGTATTAGGTTTGCGCATTCTTTTATGGCAAGGAGCTCAGCTTGGAATACACTAGGGCTTTTTCCCATAGGTATTGAGATGTTTTTATTTGGTCCATGTATGCCAGCTCCTACCCCTGAGTCCATTTTAGAACCATCCGTATACCACTTTAGGCCGTTTAGGCGTTTGGTGGGTTGTTGTTACACCATGCTTCTCTGGTTGTGATCTCCGTTGAGAATCTTTTGTCGAGCATAGTGTCTTTGGTAAGCGGTCTGTAACCGCACAGATCATGTCAAGTTCTGGAAGTTCGGATAGAAGTTCAATTAGTTTTAGATGTTCACTAATGTTTTATTCTTCCGTTTGTGTCAGACTTGCTGAGCTGCGAATTGCCACTTTTTTTATATAAATGTGGAGGGGTGTTAGTCCTATTAAGGCTTCCATAGCCGCCGTGGGACAGGTACGCATAGCTCCGGTAATGCCCAGACAGGCAAGCCGTTGTACCTTGTTGTTCCATGCACTTACTTTGGGCAGCTCCCCAACGCGACCGAAGATTTTCCAAAAATGTTTTTCCTCAAAACGACCAAGGATTTCTGCATCGCTACATGCATCAGCGCGGTAAAGCATGACTGTTTGCGATATCCTCTTTTGCACAAACCCCCCAAGAATGATGTTAAAGAAGTCACATGACAGTGCGTCGCCTAGCTTAAATCCGTTTTTGGTATTGAATTTTTCTATGAGTTTTCGTTGCCGTCCCTGATGGAGCAGGGAGAATTCTTCATCGTCATCCTACATGGCTCTGTGTAGTTCGCCTCTAAAAAATGTTATCGTATGCGGTTTTGAATACAATGAACAGGTGGCGGGTATCGATTTGTACTTCTTGGGTTTTTTTCCGGAATCTGCCGAAGAGTGACGATTTTTTCAGTTTTTGGACTTTCGTGGCCTAAAACCACACTGATAAGGATCGATCAGATTGTTGGTAAACGGTTTCAGGCGTTCACATATTACAGCAAATATAGATTGGGCAAACGATGCGATGCTGATGTTCTGGATTGTATTCATCCGACTAAATTTAGCTTTAGAGTTGGTGAATGTTACTTGCCAAATCATCTCCACTTTTTTTTGTACAGTTCGGCGGAAGAGCCATCATTTCCGGCAGCCTTGCTTATCATAATTTTAGAGATTGTTTATCATTTAGGTCGGGTGGCTGATAGTGTTTGCTGTCTGCCTGACAGCTGTAGATTCAATCAATCTTCGTCAAACCTTGGGTTTTTTGCTAACGGGTGAGAGAAACCTTGCATATTAGTTCGTCACCTGAATGCATAAAGTGGGTAACTTCACTTTCAACACTTTTGAGAAATCAGCTAAAAACGTTTTGTTTCTTTTTTTTAACGACTTTTTCGCAATCTATTTCCCCACATAGCTACAGGAAAGATGGCAGAATATCAGGAAAATGAGTTTGCTTTTTTATTGCACTACATTTTATATCGAATCAAGTTAGCAAAAATATAGAGTTATCCACTTCCATTCGGGTGACGAGGTGCGGCTAATGGCTTTTTGACATGGTCACCGTTGTTCTTCGGCATTATTAGCTAAGAGTGTGATATTAATCGAGAGTTTAGGAGATACGCGTTCTGCGAAGGACTCGGCGATCTCTTGCGATTGCAGTCTTTCTACGACAATTTTTTCACTGTATTTCTCATTTGTTGTGGCACGGTGGATATCCGCATTCTTACCTTGGCGGCAACAAGGTATAGTCCATACTAAATCAGTTGGCGTACGGTCAATTGCGCAGAGACGATTTAAGAGAAATTTAAGATATTGTAAAACAATTTTTAAGAGACCTGCGCAGTAGAATGGCCAACTGATGTGGTATGGGCTATAGCCGTCAAAGTTGATGTTAGCACCTTGAATTACATTCAAAATACTCGGTGCATGTCTCTTGTCTATTGCAATGTGATCAATTTGATTGACTTTTCGTTTATCTGACCGCCGAGTTTCCATATGGATATCGAGGTGAGGAAACGGAGTGCTGACTGACTAAAGGGGCATATCACTCCATTGATAAGTCAATTAGCATCAGTCCGTTTTCAGGCGGGGTGTCGGGGTGTGTTTTCCGACTATACCATCATACCTAGCTCAATTTAAACATCCTAATTCGGTCGCTCTTTTCCAGGATTTTTTTCCTCCGGCGGAGTGTGAGCACATAGGTAAATATAAGCACAGAGTATAGAACTACATGGAGTACGCATCACATCTTAAAATGATGTAGCCGTTTCAGACGCGGACGAAAAGTGCGAAGGAAAATTTTCGTCGTTCGTATGCGTCGACTATCCCAAACTAATTATAAATGAAAAAGAAAATACCAGGTTTAGTCAATACCGTTAGATTTTTATCTTCAAAGTAATCGCTGCAAACAAATGGTATTCGAGTTTTAGTGCACGAAGAGTAAGCGCGACTGCATTTGTTTACTTTCTTGCGTTATCATCTTCGGAGGATTTCTTTTTAATGGAGATATTAGTAGAAGATAAGGCGTCTATTGTTTCCTTTTTTTGAGTCCATTCTGTAACATATATAAGAGTGGAGGTGTTTATAAATTGGGCCTAAATAAGATTTAAGAAAATACTTACTGCATTTTCTTTTAAACTTTTAACTGTTACATCCTAACAAAGTTATATATTGCCAGAAAGGTCATTTCATCTATTTCTTAATGCAATTAAAATTAGCTGCGGAAACTTGCAGATTCACTTTTAGCTAATCTCCAAGCGGACTAAAGTCTTATTTTTTTTATTTGAAAAAAAGTCTAATTTACGAGAATGTTTCTGCTGCAGCATTGGTTAAATGCTTCTGGAAGTGAAAGCAACAAGTCCCGTTCAATATTAGCCAGCTGTTCCAAATGCAGATTATACAGCACTGGGGACTAGAATCGTATATTTTTGCAAAACACTTACGTATTTGTGAAAAAAAAAATGACCGAAAGGACGTGTTGTTAAAATTTATTCAGGATGGTTTAATACAAAGAAAGTATTTCTGAAAATAACAACTATCTTAAGTCAACATCTAAAGTTTTAAAAAGTGTTTCACTTGATTTTTCTAATATGGTTTTTGTAGAGAAATGGAGGTTCGATGGCACTACTGAACAAAATAAATACATGCAGCGATTTTTAGATCCAATTGTTGAATATCGATGATGACAGTAGCCTGTTCGTGACGTCATTTGTTCCTTTGCGATTGATTTGTAAAGCAGCAAATCAAGTTTTCTGGAAAAACCTACGCCCCATCATCTACTCGATACTGAAGATCGATTCGTTTTAAATTTGCAAAGGAAATTAACAAGTTTTCATTGCAAGATGAATCTTAAAAACAAAATTAAATTTCAATTGCAATCCATTTGTTTTGGATCTAAATAACATTGATGTTAGAATAACATATTCCTTGTGGCGGAAGTGTAACATCTAATGATGGAAACACGGCCCGTAAGTTTTTGCGAATGCTTCAATTTCCGCTAAAATCACGGGAATCGATAAGAACATTCTTGACCGATGTAACACAATACTCATCACCTTATCTTCTGCCTTCGATATTAATTGCCAGACTCATTATTCAAGAAGATCCTTTGATTACAATTTACAAGTTTACATAAATTAACTCATTAAAAGATTACACTTGTTACACCCAAGTAATTTCTTAAAACATAAAACTAACTTGATGAGATCTTCCTAAATTATTAAAAAAAATATTTTTTTTTTGAATTTTTCTTATCTATTCAAATACATATATATGTTCCCTATACCAGAATCTTGTTAAGTCCCGATGGTGAAACTGGAGTAAACCGATATTGAACCTTTTTACCGAATGCATCTCAAAATCGTGACAAGATACATCCAAATTGATGTCAGCTTCGTAATCAAAGAGCCCAAATTACATTACCAATTGTTTTTAGATGTTATGAAGCGAGTAAGTAATTATGGCCGCCTTTGTTCGGGAGTGGAATCACTGTGCAATGTGAGCACTGGGGTATCAATATCAGTACCCCACATAGTAAATTTTCGTTGTATGAGATGAGCACTCTATGTAGTTCTATACTTTTAGATATAACTCTTATGTTGTCGAATTTAGCTTTGATGCGGATAGTTCCAATGTCATCGAAGCATAAGACTTCTTGCCTAAGTCCATTTATAACAAATTCACATCCGAATAGTCACTGTACCTGGCACCATAACAAAGACCGTAGTAGATGTCATAGTTTTTCATTCTCTTTTTGCCCGGCCCATCTCATCGTATTTCCTGAATAACAGTAATGTCTGCTCTTTAGCAGCTTAGGGCTTCTGCATGGAAGACCCATGTTTTATAGTGTTGCTTTATTTCTTTCTATAATCAACATTCACACTTAAAAATTTAGAATCTGGTTCGACGAGACCATTATCCGATGGTAAAATAAGCAAAATTTATATGTAGTGTAAGTTATGAGGACTGGGCGTTGTCCATGTAAACGTCGCTGACGATCCGATGTATAAGATCTTGATATATGCTGTTCTTTATTTTGGACAAACGGCTTTTTGAGTTTAATATGCATTGTTAGTTTTCGGGGTGGTTCTTTCCAAATCTTTTATCCGTTTTACTCTATCTATATCCATTGCTAATAGCGTTTTCGATTGAGATACAAAAAGCACTCTTTTTATACTCTAGAGCACTTTTTTTACTCTAGATCAATTTTTTCGTTTTCGATTGGGATACAAAAAGCACTCTTTTTTTACTCTAGAGTACTTTTGAAGAATCTGGATTCCAAGTCAGATTTACACCAACATGCACCAACACAAAAACATTTAACATCTGATTTATGTCAGTTTGAAGTTTGCATTTCGCAATTTGATTTGTGTTTTTTGTTATTTCTGCGAAACCTATTTTCTAATTATAGGTTTCGCAGAAATAACAATAAAAAATAACTAAAATATTTTTGGATAATCATGTTCTAAAATTCATAAGCTTTGTTTTGACACCAACTCGCCAATGGTTGAATTTATAAAAAAGCCGCAATGAGTAAAAGAAAATTTCATATGATGGTTTTCATTGATAGCTAATAGCTATAATTGCGGCCTAAAGATAAACAATAAGCTGTCAAATGGCACACTTACACATATACAAAACCAGAATAACCTCTTTAATGTTCGATTGGGACGGGTAAAATCTGAAATCTGAGAGTAAATCTAAAAATCCCAATCGAAAACGCTATAAGATATACAGAATGCTTTGACGTTTATCTATCAAATTCATCAAATTTACATATTGTTTTAACGTAAACGCCAAAATTTGGCAATTGCGTCAAATTGTTTATACAAACCCATGTTCCGGGTTTTAGTCGATTGCCCATCGGCAAAGTTAACTTTGGAAATCTAAAACCCGGAACACGGTCAATTTAAACAAATGTTTGTTTAAGAATGGTTTTGACGTACGTCATATTGTCCTACAAAGTAACGCCATCAAACGTCAGCCAATAGGTTGTCAAAACTTTAAATGCAATTTCCAAAAAAACATTAAAATGGCGTTTACGACAACCCAATTTTGGGGCGATTAATCAGCTTTAAAATAAAACATCTTTACATTTGTTTTTAATGTGTTTCTCTTATTTTCAGATGATCAAGGTCCCGAATTGCCAACAACAGTTAACGAAGAATTTCGACCGTTTGTACGACGGTTGCCAGAGTTCAAATTCTGGCTCTCGATCACAAAAAGCACATTGATCGGTGTGACGTGTACATTCTTCGATGTTTTTAATGTACCAGTGTTTTGGCCAATATTGGTCATGTACTTCTTCACACTGCTTTGCATTACAATGAAACGGCAGGTTAAGGTTTGTTTCACTCCCCATTATCTCTAACTTACCACAGTATTAACTCGCTTTCTTTCTATTTCAGCATATGATAAAATACAAGTATTTACCATTCACCCGCAACAAGCCACGTTACCAGCGAGTAGGTGAGACAAAGTGACAATTAGCCGCACAGACACCGCAGAAGAGCGACCAAATCACAGCATCGGCAAAGGATATTTCGCCGGTAGCCACACACAATCCAACAACACCGGCATCAGTATCAGCAACAGAAACTAATAAATCACCCTCTGTAAAACCACCGCAAATTATTACAGTTGTCTAAAGAACAAAAAAAAAACGAATCGAAACCACAACTACTTTGTTATACAACTTTGGTTTGATTATTGTCATCATAATTTGTTTGTGTTTTTATTTAATTCTCGAAGGAAATGCTTCAAACAAAAACAAATTGTTCAAAACGTAAACGGAGTTTAATTTAACAATCAAAATTTAAAATCATTTGCTGGTAAGCATTTCGGTGGCCTTATTGTGAATAGATACCAAAAATGTCAAAGTAATTATTTAGTTTTTTTTTCATTAGACTTTATTAGTTGCTATTAGTTGCTTGTGTATGTGTAGAGTCGGTCGTTGCAGTGTCTTGTGCAAATTGAAACCTATACTATAATTTTATGATTTTCTCATGGTTAATATGTAAAAATGGAAATAAAATACCAGAACATAGCTAATATTATAATTAAATATTAATGAACGACAAATCATTTTTTTTGTTGTTATTATTTTGTGTATTTATAGTTGTTTCCTTATTTTTATTATTCTTTTTTATTTTTTGTTTCTTCTCTTTTAGTTGCGTGCTAATTATGTTATTCCTCTTTTTTGTTTTGTTTTTATAATTTACTAAAACAATAACAAACAAGAAACTGTGTACAATTTTCGTAAAGCAAAAGAGCAAAGGGCGGATATTCGTTTATATGAGAAAGTAATCAAAATAAAAATTGTGAGAGCAAATCTGATTTTGTACTTTGTAATACCATCTCTAATTTGATGTACGTATTCACATCATTGAAACGTGGCTTTATTTTGTGTCATCGTCCTTAGAAATTTAAAGAATAACCGGTGGAGGTGGTAAAACATTGTAGGGATAGTTTAATAAGATCATTGTACAATTGTAATAGAAATTGCCCATTCTGATGAAGAATAATTACCTAATAATATAAAGTAAGAAATCAAATTTTCAAAAAAAATATTTGTACTTGCGTTTATTTTGTCAGAATATACAGTTTTGGATAAGACAATACACCAGGAATTTATTTACTTAGGTGGCGCTACAGTCCGGAATGAACCTGGGCCTCAACCAACATGCCTCTCCAATTATCCCGGTCATTAGCTAACTGCCTCCAGTTGCGCACTCCCAAGCTGGTTGAGGTCGGTTTCTACTTGTGCGCGCCACTTAAGGCGAGGTCTTCTGCTGCGTCCGACGTCTGGCTGGGATCGAAATCTCTGCGAGCCAGAGTATTGGTGTCCTAGCCATCTTAAACGTCCAATCTGGAGTTTTTTGAGTAGTGGCATGGCGCTGTACAGCAGATTCTTGGTTGAATCTTCGTCTCCATAGCCCGTTAACGCAAACGGGACCGAAGATTTTTCTAAGAATTTTCTTTTCAAATCGACCAAGGATTACATCATTCACTTTTAACACAGTCCATGCTTCAGCGCCGTAGGTCTGGGATGATCAGGGTCTTATATAGGATCACCTTAGTAGTTCGAATGAGGGCTTTACTACTGAATTACCTTCTTAGCCCGAAGAAACAGCAGTTGGCAAGAATTATTCTTCGTTTGGTTTCTGACGAAATGTTGTCAGAGTTAATAGCGGAGCCGAGGTAGACAAAGACCTCAAAGTTAAATCTGTCAATGGTGATGTTCTGTCAAATTCGTCGATGTTGTGTGTCCTTTCGTGTTGACAACATATACTTAATCATTTATTGCTTAAACCATTTTTGCCACTTCCTTCTGTATACTAGCAAACGTGGCTATGACATCACGTTCAGTCCTACCAATGATGTCTATATCGTCGGCGTAGTTAAAATTTTGGAAGATTGTGCCTCTGGTGTTGGCTTGGGAGACTGGGAGTTTTGCACAACTCTCTCGAGATTCAAATTAAATATGTCAGATGACAGCGCATCGCCTTGCCTAAATCCTTTTTTGGTATCGAATGTATCGACCCTGATGGAGCAGCGAGAATTCTCCATCGTCATCCTGCACAGACGGACGATTTTGGGCGGTATACCAAAACTAGACATGCCTCTGTACAGCTCATCTTTATAAATGCCATCGTATGAGGCTTTGAAATCGATGAATAGGTAGTCGATTTGGACTTCTTGGGTTATTTTCCAGGATCTGCCGAAGTGTGAAGATTTGATCAGTTGTGGACTTTTCTGGCCTAAAACCACATTGATAACGGATGGTCAGGTTATTGGTAAACGATTTCATGCGGCGATAGAATCTTGTAGGCGATGTTGAGAAGGCTTATGCTTTTGTAGTTGGCACAGTTCAGAGGGTCTCCTTTTCTGTGGATCGGACAAGCGATGCTGATTTTCCATTCTTCAGGCAAACTTTCTTCGGACTAGATTTGGCTTATTAGTTGGTGGATGTTTCTTACCGGGAAGGCCGTCATTCACGGTAGCCTCACTTCACTTAGGTCGGGTGGTTGGTAGTGTTCGCTGTCGTTGCCAATATTAAGTGAAACTTCATCACGACGTCGGTGTTTTGATCAGGTTCTCCATAAAAGTACTAACCACAACCGACGCTGCTTGATGCCGGTGATCGCGTGTTGTTGGTTTACTAGGTTTGCTTGAAAGGGAACTTATTTTTGGACGGCTGTGGTTGTGGCTGTTCGATCGTGTGTAATAAACGTATGGACTTCTCAGGCAACACGTACGTTGGTGTTCAAAAAAAGTGATGGTTTCTTGTTGGCATGTTGGTTGGAGAAATGACGTTGGTGCACCGGTGTGCACCAAAAAGGTGTGTTGTCTGTCAATAAGTAAATTTGGGTACGTGGGATTGTGTGTGAGCAAAATCAAATTATGGAACTCATCGGTGAGTCCAGGAAAGCAATATCCATTGTTGTAAGAAATCAAACGAAAGTTGTTACATATAGATATAGATGCGATATGACGACATTTTTAAACGAGATGCTAGATATCGTGAACGCTTTTTACGTTTGTGGGTGTAAATACAAATTGCGGTACTTTAAAATGCAAGATGAAGATGAAAATTGGTATGTGGTCTGATTTGAGTGGGATGGCGTATATAGATTTGATGTATGAATTGTATAACGGTACTTTTGACTAAGATTGCCTTTTTAATGATTGACGGTTTTATCGATATTTGGGAGTCTTCCCGAAAGGAGTGGAGCGTTGGATTTTGGATTTTGGTTGGATTTTGTGCTTAAAATGAAAAGAGAATATCTTTGCACTGGAGATCTTGTAGAGGGGACTAATGGCGATATTTGTATGATTGTGTTTTTGAAGTGAAACTTCTTTTGAGACGTTGTGAATTTTATTTATGGAAACGAAAAAGAGATCAAACAAAGTATCGGTTGTCCTCTGATCACCGAAACCAAGCAGCGTTGGTAGCGGTTAGTACTTAGATATGGGAACACTTGGGAACACCGCGTGCTGTTGGTTATTGTAATAGAATGAGATGAGTTCAACTTTCATAAAACCGAGGGAACCTAGTTTCGGGGTAAGAAATTGTTGAAATTTTTCAACTGAGTTTGTGCGGTAGAACAAGGTTGAAAACTAATCAAAACACATTTTCACCAAGTAAATCAATTTATTTTCTAATGTCAGTTCAACTCATCTCGAATGAAATGAATACACTATGACTTATACGGTGGTAAACAGAGAGAGAGAGAGAGAGAGAGTGAGAGAGCAATTAAGCAGTGTACAGGGGGGGGGTCATTCCGCAACATTAAAAACGATTATCACTCAGACGGAAGTCGAGACCTTATGAGGAATCGCTAAATAATATTCTGTGATTTGACGAGTATTGTTTTAAGTGAAGCAAATAAAGTGGTATCACCGACAGCAAAAACTACTATTGATCTTATGTGATGCAAGATGTACCGTCGAAATGTTATTATCAAACGATAATCACTTCACGGTATGAGGGCCGAGTTTCACTTCTACCGCGAGTGAACTCACACTCGATTTTTTTACCTTTTTATATATATTCAATCATTGGCGAGCTTTTGAAAATTAAAATAAGATTAAGTGCGTTTTTTATAATAGGTTTAAAAAACAATTTACGTGTAAAATACAACCTTATGCTAAGGTCATGCCCAGTGGCCATTTATTGAGCGGCAATTCTTAAGCGATAAATTGTTAAAACGTCGTTGTCGAGTGCTACTCGCCCCACTGTTTTACTGTTTTACAAGACCGTAATTTTAACATTTATAGAATTGTCTTATGTAAACAGAAGATTAAGTGTTTATACAGTAAACCGAAAAATATCAGTTTATGGTGAATTTCACTATTTTTATACCCTATCCCATAGGGGTATATTAGTTTTGATACTTAGTTTGTAACATAGAGAAATAATTTAGCTACATATACCTCAAAGTATATGGATCGACTCAGATCGACTAGCTGAGTCGATTAAGCCATGTCTGTCTGTCCGTCCGACCGTCCATCTGTCTGTTCGTCACCGATTTTTGGGCCTTAAATTTTGAGCTAGGATAATGAAATTTCGTATATAGGATCCTTGTCCGTGCCACCAGAACTTCCACGCCCCCTTTTTAGGAAAATGTACTTTTTGGCCAAACCGTAAAGAATTTTAAAAAAGTGTCTGAGCAGCATATTTAGAGAATCATAATATAAATAAATTTTCGAAAAAAATTTTGATGCACAATCAATGGCAGTATTAATACCAACATTTCGTCAATAGACCATTTTAACCCAAGCCCACTTTTTGGGGGCGTTTCCTTACAAAAACCATTTGTATGCCCTACCCCAAGGCATATGCAAAGAAAAACGTTGTTTATTGTCGAACCATAAAAGAATTTGATAAACCTTCCGAACAATATGTTGTGACAACGTCATTTTCAATACTTTATGACCATAAAGACCATATTTTGGGGATATTAATTTGAAGGATGGGATGGGATAGGGTATTAAACGATCCGCACAGCGGATTGTAGCCTTCTCATCTGTTTATAATAATCTTTGAGCGATTCATATACGTATATTAATTTAATCATTTAATTTGCTCCCCCTTCGGGTTAGGGGTCAGAATATACCCGAGGTAAGGCATGCCTGTCGTAGAAGGCGACTAAAATCCACTCCCCGTATACCGAGTGTAAAGCGTATACAAACTACAAAAATGCAATGAGTACAACAAAAAGATTTAATACCCCAGGTGACAATTCAGTTTCACTGGAAAATCCACCCTCTGCGGAGGTCTGCTCTACGGATTCTGGGGAGAGCCAATTATTGCAAATGTGTAACCCTTTCGGAAAAGTTCAAGGGTAACGAGGTCGCCTACATCTGGATCTCAAAAAAATATATGTGTCTCAAGGAGCTCGACAACACCAGAAGTGTCGGCCCACGAAAAACGAGACTCAATGAAAAATAAGAGCCTAAAGGAAGAAAACGACGTTCTTCGAACAAGGCTTAACAATGTCGAACTGCTCTGCGAAGAGCTTCGTAAAGAAATTCTCCATCTAAAGGAAGAAAATATGACTCTGAAGAGTTCATTTAAAATACCTAATGAGCCAAAACCAAGTTCAAACGGCCCCGTGAACTCGGAATACCACACGGATGAAGAAGAACTCAGTCGCGAAACTGACTGGACTTTAACAAGTTGCATACCTTGATAAAATCGTTGCCATTACCGGGCTACCAAGTAACTTCGAAAGTCTGCGTTAAAGACCCTGAAAGTTACCGTCTATTATCTCTCAAGCTTAATACCGATAAAATAGAATGGTATTCCTTTGAAAATAAATCTGAAAGGCCTTTACGCGTTGTAGCTAGAGGGTTACATGCGTCGTGTTTAAAGGATGACATTGTAAACGATCTGAAAAACAGGCAATATAAAGTCATAGATGCCGTTAACATTGTCAAGCGAGACCAAAAGCAAAAAGATGGCGAAAGAAATGTGATAAAACGCGGTCTTCCTTTATTTATACTCACTTTCGATAGAACAGAAAGTTTGAACAAAATTTATGAAATAAAAACAATACTTTATATTGTTGTAAAAATAGAGCCTATGCGTAAGGATTCCAAAATAGCTCCCAGTGCAAGCGCTGCCAAGGATACAATCATACGCAAAGCTATTGTCAAAAAGAACCGCGGTGTGTAAAATGTGCCGGAAATCATCTGACGGTAGATTGTATGTCAGATAAGAAAACTCCTGCTATCTGTATTAACTGTAAAGGCAATCATCCGGCAAATTATCGCGACTGCGAAATAGCTAAAAAGTTGCAAAAAAGACGGGCGAAATTTAATAGTATTAATTCACAGAAATTAAATTTATACAAGCAAAAGCCAAAAGCCTAAAATTCCGATTAAAAATATGTCGAAGACAAAGCAGGCCATAATCGAAAAACCTAAATTTTCACAAACTACGCGGCCATGCAGTAGAAACTTATCTGCAAAGCCTAACCGCTGGAAAGGAATGGAATTATTCGCTCTGGAAAGCAATTAGAGTCATAAAACGGCCAAAAATCGCTGTGCCGCCAATTAGGGTAACTCAAGACGTTTCGGCAAAAAGCGATAAGGAAAAGCTGACGTTTCCTCACATGTTGAGGAAACATTTAAGCCATTTGATGGTGCAGCGCAAAATGAAAACATTAATATATTCGAGAGTAAAACCGATAATAATACAGTAAGATATGCAAGTATTGCCGAGCTTAAACGGGAAATACAGAAACTAAAGCCTAAAAAAGCTCCAGGTTATGACCTGATTACAGGAGAACTTCTTAAAATGTTGCCTCGCAAAGCATTAAATAAGCTTCTTTTTCTTATAAATGCAGCAATCCGATTAGAATACATACCAAGACAGTGGTATGTCCTTACAGGCCTTTTTCACTTCTTCCAATAATCTCAAAAGTTTTTGAGCGGTATTACTCGGTCGCTTACACCCCATAATTGAACAGAAACGTCTTTTACCTGACCATCAATTTGGGTTTAGAAGTAAACATTCAACGGTGGACCAAGTACATCGAATTACAGATGTAATTGAGAAAGCTTTCGAAGAAAAGAAAATTTTTTCAGCCTTATTAATTGACGTGTCGCAAGCTTTAGACAAGGTGTGGCACAAAGGCCTTACGTATAAACTAAGTCAAGTTCTGCCAGAACAATTATATAAAATCCTCGTGTCGTATCTTGAGCATAGACTCTTCCGTGTGAAACTTGGAAGCGAATATTCCGAGTTCAAAGAAATAATGACAGCTGTACCGCAAGGAAGCGTCCTTGAACCAGTCCTGTACCTCCTATTCACTCGTGATATCCCACAAACAAACGATACAATAGTTGCAACGTTTGCTGACGATACTGCTATACTAGCAGTTGGCACAACAATAGAGGAAACAAATATCAAATTACAAAACGCTCTTAAAGAGGTTAATGAATGGACTTAATCATGGCGGATTGCACTTAATGAGAGCAAATCGATCCATGTAGATTTTTCATATAAACGGACAAACAATTTGCCTGTATTTCTAAATACGGTTAGAGTCCCATTTGAAAATGAAGCGAAATATCTCGGTATGACACTCGATGCAAAATTAAAATGGAAGTCGCATGTAAAAAATAAATGCGAAGAACTTAAGAATAAATACAGAGAACTGTTCTGCTATTATACAAGAAAGTGCTAAAACCGGTTTGGACATATGGTATACAACTATGGGGCTGTACCAGTGAAACGAATCTAAACACTTTACAAACTTTTGAAAACAAAATGTTAAGATCATTCGTCAATGCGCCGTGGTACGTAAGGAACGAAGATCTACGCAGAGATCTGGGTATTCCCGCGGATAAAGATGAAACAAAAAAATTTGCACGAAAACATAAAAAACGTTTATTACGACACGTTAACACAACAGTTCTTGACGACAGTTGACAGTTGACAGTTCTTGACGAAACAAATATATTGCGGCGTCTTCAAAGAACTAAACCCTTAGATTTGGCCCGATAATAACAAACCGCGCTATAAATTGCGGAAAAAGCAGGAACTCTCAAAGGAAAGTTACCTGCCAAACATATTATATACTCGTGATAAAACAAATTGCTAGATAAGTCGAATACTTACATAGTTGCAATAGAAATACAAAATGGATGGTGATTTTGGTCAGTAAAAATCTCACACTACTTTGGGCATGTTCTCATCGTGTCTATGAAGATTTCCACCAGCCCACGGAAAAAATAAAATTAATTTGCTGTTAAGTTCGTACCAAAATTAAAAAAACGAAAAAATCCAATTTTTTGCATGACAGAAGCTTGTTTTAAAAAACAACACACACGATTATATTTGATTGTTAAGTGTTCTTGTGATTTAATTTGTTTAAAATATTTTTTTAATGTAGGAAAGCTTTGTGTTTATTTTTGCCATGACTATTTCTTGCCGCTCAGCATTATAATAGAACAGAATTGAAAGCAAGGCTACGCCGCTCCTCGAATACGTGGCCACAATTATACAATTTCATATGTTTACATTTTTTCCCGTTCTGCCACTTTCCGCTTAGTGCGTGGCCTTATAAGCCTTAGTCTACACCTTATACTGGATAACAATCCAGTCTTAGGCCTGAAACACACATGCAGAATTCTACTTGCAAAAAATATAGAACACACAGTTTTCAACGGTAGTTAACACATGTAATAATGGAAGCGTTGCAGTTCTGCAACTTGTCTCTATTTCTTCTAAATTCACTGCAAAAGTCAGAAAAAATACTTCATTTGTTTACATAAAAAAACAAAAAAAAAAACATATGAATACCCTATCCCATCCCATCCTTTAAATTAATATCCTCAAAATATAGGCCTTATGGCGATGAAAAACAGAAAATGACATTGTCACAATATATTTCTCAGACAGTTTCTCAAAATCTTGTGTGGTTCGACAAAAAACAACGTATTTCTGTTGCTAATGCCTTGGGATGGGGTATACAAATGGTTTTTGTAAGAAAACGCCCCCAAAACGTGGGCGTAGATGAAAATAATCTACAGACAAAATGTTTATATTACCATTGCGGAAGTATTTGCATAAATTTTTTTTTCGAAGGTATAAAAATTTGAACAAAAAGCGTTTTTTACAAAAAAAAACGCCCCCAAAAAGTGGGCGTGGCAAAAACTTTGTATGAACGAAATATAGATATTAGCATTGTCTAAATATGCTACTCAGACACTTTTTTGAAATTCCTTACGGTTTGGCCAAAAAAAAGGTTTTCCTAAAAAGGGGGCGTGGCAGTGGGCGGATTTCAAAAATTTTTACACTTGTTCTGGTGGCACGGACGAGGATCCTATATACCAAATTTCATTATCCTAGCTCAAAATTTAAGGCCCAAAAATCGGTGACGAACAGACAGACGGACGGACGGACAGACAGACATGGCTAATTCGACTCAGCTAGCGATTCTGAGTCGATCCATATACTTTGAGGTATATGTAGCAAAATTATTTCTCTATGTAACAAACTAAGTATCAAAACTAATATACCCCCCTATGGGATAGGGTATAAAAACGTAATATTAAGATATTTGGCATCATTGAATTATGACGTTTAATCCGCATAAAAAACATATGAGAGGCTACAATCCGCTATGTGGATCGTTGAATACCCTATCCCATCCCATCCTTTAAATTAATATCCTCAAAATATAGGCCTTATGGCAATGAAAAACAGAAAATGACATTGTCACAATATATTGCTCAGACAGTTTCTCAAAATCTTTTGTGGTTCGACAAAAAACAACGTATTTCTATTGCTAATGCCTTGGGATGGGGTATACAAATGGTTTTTGTAAGAAAACGCCCCCAAAATGTGGGCGTAGGTGAAAATGATCTATGGACAAAATGTTTATATTACCATTTCGGAAGTATTTGCATCAAAATTTTTTTCGAAAGTTTTAAAATTTGGACGAAAAGCGTTTTTTACTAAAAACGCCCCCAAAAAGTGGGCGTGGCAAAAAACTTTGTATGAACGAAATATAGATATTAGGATTGTCTAAATATGCTACTCAGACACTTTTTTGAAATTCCTTACGGTTTGGCCAAAAAATAAGTTTTCCTAAAAAGGGGGCGTGGCAGTGGGCGGATTTCAAAAATTTTTACACTTGTTCTGGTGGCACGGACGAGGATCCTATATACCAAATTTCATTATCCTAGCTCAAAATTTAAGGCCCAAAAACCGCTGACGAACAGACAGACGGACGGACAGACAGACATGGCTAATTCGACTCAGCTAGCGATTCTGAGCCGATCCATATACTTTGAGGTATATGTAGCAAAATTATTTCTCTATGTTACAAACTAAGTATCAAAACTAATATAACCCCTTATGGGATAGGGTATAAATATGTTCACATCAAATTATTTCATAAAATATTGATTTCCCGCCTATTTTGCAGCGCATGATTACCGGATGTGGTACCGGCAGCCATTTTTAGCATTTTCGAAAAACCTTTTTCGATAACCATTGAAAAAAATAGGTTTGGTAGCACATTTTCTATCCAGGCTAAGGGTGTAAGACTGGATAATTATCCAGGGTACTCATTCCGTAACTTTTAAATCGATAATAGTTGACGATAGTGAACGAGACCTTCTGGGAACATGCCGTGTAATTTGTATACATGTGTACACACACACATATAGATTTGGAGTAAAGAGAAAAAAACACGGCTACTATAAAATATACTACACTCAACGATAATCGTTTTAAAAGTTATGGAATGAGTACCCAGGTTTCGCGAAATCTTTATAGGCTAAGGTGTTGTTATATTTTACACGAAATTTGTTTGCTAGGCCTATATAAATTGATAAATTATTTTAAAAAGAATACATCAAATTGGGTTTGGGATCGAGTTAAATGTACTGATGAAATAAATAACAGATGTATTGGGACATACATACATAACGCTCATTCGCCGGCTTTCCTATAATTGCATTTTCCAACAGATGTGTACTAATAGAATTTTTTTATAAAGTGGAGGTAATTTGTAAACAATGGATTAAAGTCATATTAAATTAAATATCTTTTACATAGCTTGGTGGGAAAAACAGTTTATTTAGTGTTTGTTTGTGGTTTTCTAAAATCTATTTATTTAATGGTGCAGTAACAAATTTTTTTACCATAGATCATGGATTTATAGATGTTTGTTGCTAGTAAAATCAGTGCTCAATCAGTGCTTAATCATGCTCTTTAATGAACTCTTATTAAGTTGCTTAGATAACCTCTTGTAGGAATGCGGTACCTGCATACACAAGCTTCACCATCTGAAATAAAGAAACAAAAGTTTGGTTTAAAAACATTTTTACCTGCTCCTAATAGAACAAATTTTAGTTTTGTAAAAATAATATTGAAATCGAGATTTTAATCAAAATTAACATCATAAAGATTTATTTCATTTACATTTAGTACATTTATTTAGTTCTATTTATTTAATAAACATTTTATATACGAAGTTCTTTGATTACTACCCAGAGTTTTAGGAACTGGCATCGTAGTTTCAAAACTACCGTTATTACCCATATAGTTTCACGGTAACATTCGAAATAAAACTGCGTCCTATTAAAACATAAACATATGAGAAGGCTACAATCCGCTGTGCAGAATGTTGAATACCCTATCCATCCTTTCTGTAAAACTAAAAACCCTAAAAAAGTGGACATGGCTACACACGATGTGGATTAAATACAGAAAATGACATTGTGAAAACAAATTGTTCAGACCGCTTACCAATGATTCTGCATAGAATTTTTTTTCCAATTTTTGGGGGATATTAGTTTTACAGATGGGATGGGATAGGGTATTCAACGATCCGCACAGCGGATTGTAGCTTTCTCATATGTTTTAGGTCAAATTTGATAAATCAATAATTTCCCGCGAAATATTCTCCCCAATTGCATGAAATTGGGGAGAAATGCCTCTTAACAAATTTTAGCCTAATCGGCTCTTAAAGGATTTTTTATTAAACGTTGTATACTGCATTTTCTTGAGTTGAAAACAACTAGGGGGTCATTCCGTAACTTTGAAAACGATTATCACCCAAACGGTAGTCGTAGGCGATATCGTCATCAATTTTCTTCACTCGACACCTTTGGTATCGTCAATCGTTTATTTGAGAAACTCTCAAACTGTAATATATAGTTCTCAAACTATTTATTAGATGTCATATAAATTGTCATTAATGACATTTGAATTTTTTTAATGTGTTTGTGCCGCACAATTTCATTAAAAAGAATGCAAAATGTAAGTAATTGATGATTACAAACTTATACATATACTTATTTTTAATAGTAGGTCAGTTACGGCGAAGCAAATTGACATGCTAGTGAAACATTTTGTAAACATTGGTCAATGTTCCAATTTGACATATACACAAAACATATGAACAAATTACAGTGACTTACATTCTACTTTTAGAATCTTCAAATTACAGTGGGTTACAAATGGTTTTGTATGTTTAAAATACAAAATCAATTTTAAATGCCGGAATTTGACCGTTATAATGGTCTTTAAAAATTAAAACATATAAAAAGGCCATTGATAGCTTTAAAAATCATGAAATATGCTTAAGTTGTCCTTACAACAACCAAATTGATGCAAGACGAGACCTCATGAGCACTCGCTCAATAATCGTCTGTGATTTGACGATTATTGTTTTACGTGAAGCAAATAAAGTGATATCGCCGACAGCAAAAACGATTATTGATCTTACGTTATGGAAGACTACCGTCGAAACGTTATCGTCAAACGATAATCACTTTACGGAATGAGGGCCCTGGGCTTTCCTTTCCCATTGTCTTTGTAGGTCTTTTGATTTGCTCGCATCTCTGCTGGAGAGGAGGAATAGCAGTAATATGCGTGTCGTTTAAGCCAGTCGCTCTTCGAATGCTATCATCTGAAAAACATTATTTTTCAGCAGAAATAGAGTAGGAGAGGAAAGTGATCCTTGAGCTACCCCAGCGATTATAGGAAATCTGTCTGAGGAGACGCCCTCCACCACTAATTGCAATGATTTGTCCTTAAGAATGTTTTTCATCCAGCCGCACAGGATTTTAGGAAGAACGTATGCTGTAAATTTGGCTAACAAACTCAATCGAAAGCCTTGAAAATATCCATTGTAACATCTCTCAATTCTCTATTATTTTCCATTGAAAATATCCATAGATGGGTCTCCAGTTGATCATTTCTTTTGGAACCATTTGTCTAAACGCTTTCTGTTTTGGTGCTACAACTTGATCGGATTGCTTATCTCATTTAATGCCTCTTCGCAGGTATTGACATTTCTTGGTCTAAAAGAAAGGTCTTCACAAGAAAGAGAACCGTAAAAGTCATGCAGATTATCCCCGTTAGTTATTCGGTAGTTCCATAAAATTCGTTGATGATCAATGGTCCTGTATGTTTGGCATCGATATGGGTAGTGTATAACGAGTGTCCAACAATTTACGCAAAATGTACGCCCATATTTTGTACGAAAATTGTGGAATTATGAGACACTCTTATTAAAGTGTAACCTAGTTACATAATGGAGAAGAGATTACGATCTTGTAGTTGTCTGGATTTGATGTAAGAAATAGATCCAAGATATTGTCAAAGTTGTTATGAATATCAGGAATATGTGTTGGTTCTTCGACAAGTTGGGTCAATTTGGTAGTAATGGCAAACATTTCGGCCTGTCTTCCTGCGTAATCCAAGGAGGATAACTTAGACTTTCAAATGATGAGTTCTTATCGAATCAACATTTTCGGATGAATGTTGAGACAGGATCTCAGGTCGATAGTCATTTGGTGAGCGATAAATTCAGCATATGCTTTTTGAGATTCCCTCAAAGACATGTTTATGCCATCTAATATCGAGGTTACCAGGTTCCATCGACTCCGCTCTTGCATGCTTAGTTTAATCTTGACCGGAACGGATCTTAAAACGGAAACGTGGATGCAGTTCATAGTCAGGGCACCGAAGATAATTGTCGAGTTAACTTGTGTTTCTGTTGATACCAGAATGTGTAGTCTTACTCTTTGGAAATCATGCTGTACGAAGTTAACAATACACCAATGTCAACCAGACCTCAAATGTTGCAGAATTCAGTCACAAGTTTGGTTTTGATGTTACTTTTGTTTTTAGTTTTATTTTCTATTGCATGTTGTTCACCCTAGGATTGTCCCCCTCAGGATTTGCCATCAGGATTGACTAGCCAATCTCCTAAACGTAGTAACAACTGTCTAACCAGACAACAAGGTTTGGAGCCTCGTCTTTCACTACCGTTTAGTGCTATCTTTGTGATAACCATAACATTATAATTTGACTGTTTAATATTTGAGATTTTAATATATATATCACTCACCTCTGTAAAAGTCTCCAATGACAAATGATATAGTCCAAAGGCGGAAAACCCCATATCACACTGCGACACCATTAAAAAAAATGTATAAGTACGCCTGTCTTCCATTTTCTTGATATTGTACCATTGGTTGTTGTATAAAGAGTTACTAGCTTCCTGATACTGAAATATATAAACATTTTTAAGTTTCCCATTTGAAAATCGAATTTCAACCAGAATACCTTACTGGAAACAAAATTTCCCAAAAGACAATATGAAAATAACTGTGATGATGCAGCGACCATCAAACATGGACCCTTGCTCATGGATCCCTTAAAAAAATATGAAATGATTTAAATAATAGATATCAATCTTATAAAGTTATAGCTGTGTTAAGGCGTCAATTTTCTTCGTTTCTACTATATTCAATATATTTTAGTATATAATTTTTAATTTGTCAATATTCCGAAATACCTCTTTTGATAACGACTTATGACATACGAATCCCCGTTGTTTATCTCGTGGGTGTTTTTTTAACTTTCTCTTACAAAGAAAAGAATGTTGTTTTCGTACAATTTTATTTTAATGGATTTTAAATGATAGAGGAACCTAAAAAAGTGGTTATTGGAATTCTGTCCGTCTGTCCGTAATGGTCTCCCCGTCCTTAACGGCTTTACAGATTTTCGTCAAACTTCGTACCCAGGGTTTTGTTAGTCATAATTGTAGGCCATTGTTAACTTTCTCTTACAAATAGTCGGTCCCTCTGTCCGTCTGTCCGTATATCCATTGATATTCTGGCCGATATCGTTTTTAACCCTAGAAAGATAATCATATTTTTTATGACGTTAAAGATAATCATACGTCTCAGAGACGTATGGTACTTTGTTAGTGTATTAAATGAAACCCATGAACTTTTTATAATATATTAATGTTTTAATCATTAATATGGTTCATATTGAGAGTAATAAAGAAATGATTCATTAAAAATAAATATTAGTTAAAACAATGTAAGCAAAAAACTTAAACTCCCTTACAAATTAACAAAAAAATAACGTATTTTTACATGAACATCAAAAATGACTTTAAGTTTTAAAAGTCTTCTAATTAGCATATTTTGGTTAAAAATCAGCCTACTTATAAATTTTAAAAACAAAAATCATACGTATTTTGTATTTTGCATTTTTTTAAAAAGATAATCATACGTCTCCCAGACGTATGGCAAACTATAACTTGTCAAAACAGGTACCTATCGTTGCACCACTATCGTCACGGGCAAGCTGGCAGACGTAGATTATCTTTCTAGGGTTAATGAAATAAGGGCTGATTATTCCACCAGCCTATAAAGCACACCAAACAGTGAGTTTTAATGGTTTTAAGGGCTTCTCGACAAAGGCTTCTGGGTTTTCTCAACTAACAATTCGGAAAGTTTGCTTGTTTATATACCCATTTAACCAAAAACAAATCAACGTTAAACTGTCAAATTGGCAATTTATGGAAAAAGTGTTGACAGTTTGAAAACCAAACCACTAAAAAAAAACATCTCTTATTATACCCTATCCCATAGGGGTATATTAGTTTTGATACATAGTTTGTAACATAGAGAAATAATTTAGCTACATATACCTCAAAGTATATGGATCGACTCAGAATCGATAGCTGAGTCGATTAAGCCATGTCTGCCCGTCCGTCCGTCCGTCCGTACGTCACCAGTTTTTGGGCCTTAAATTTTGAGCTAGAAGGATGAAATTTGATTCACGTGCTCTTTGTTGCTCCCAGCAGAACAAGTGTAAAAATTTTTGAAATCCGCCCACTGCCACGCCCGCTTTTAAGAAAAACGTATTTTTTGGCCAAACCATAAGGAATTTTGAAAAACTTTCTGAACAACATATTTAGAAAATCTGAATATCTGTATTTCGTTCATATAAAGTTTTTTGCCACGCCCACTTTTTGGGGGCGTTTTTAATAAAAAAAGTTTTTCGGTCAAATTTTCAAATTTTCGAAAAAAATTTTGATGCAGAATCATTACTCATTAGTAATATAAATATGAACATTTCGTCCATAGACCATTTTAACCCACGCCCACTTTTTGGGGCGTTTTTATATAAAAACCATTTTTATACACTACCCCATAACATATGCAGGAGAAAACCCTGTCTTTTGTAGAACCGTAAAAGTTTTTTATAAGCAGTCTGAAGAGTTTGTTGTCACCATGTCATTTTCTTTATTTTATCCACATCGTGTTTTTAGCCATGTCCACTTTTTGGGGATTTTAGTTTTACAGATACGATGGCACTTGTATCAGTTAGGAATATGGCGTGCAATGTACGTGTGGCTGCCGACAGATACTCAAGCTTTGTTATTAGTTAACCGTCAATTTGCAATTGTATTTGCAAGGTGATAACACAGGAAGGTCTTTTAAATTTATTCTGTAAATAACAATTTACTTTTAAAAATGTCTTTTCTTGAATCCAAATTGGACAGTGGCAGTGAGTATTTGAAGAAAGAATTAATTTCGAAATAGATGAAAAAAGGATTAATGGCGATTTCATTCCCAATATCGTAAAATTAGAAGAACGCACTTACCCACTATAACTTGGTTAATACCCCCTTCAACATCAACCGCAAACCCATAATCTGTTTTTCGATACAGCAGGGTAAAATATTAAGTTAAGTGTGCATTTGGAGTTTTCAAGAAAGAGTTTCCATGCATGAATCACCCTTATTTTCCGCAAATACATTTGAATGTTATTTTTTTAATTTTGGCATAAGCCAGCTTTTTCATTCGGGAACTTATGAAAAAAATTGTACGAATGTAAATATTTACCGACATTTAGAACTTTTCTTTGATTTTCTTAACAAATCAGAAAACGCACCAAAAAATATGTTTGATTACTCTTGACATAGATAGGAGGCTTATTTATTTTTCTTCACCGCCCTCTAACTGATTCACCAAATCGAGTTAAATTTTTATTTTTAAAATAAATTTTAATTTAGACTTCTCAGACAAACATAATTTAACAAGTGACAAGTTGATTTGTTATTCTGTGTTAGGTCACAAATCAACCAAATGTTTCCGAGATAGAAAAATACTACATATATGTAGTTCTCATGTCATACCCAAACGTCAGCACTAGTATTAGTATTATTTCCCCTTATTACTTCTTAATAAATGTGATTAATGTTATAATTACCAATAGTATGGAGTATTGAAGTACAATCATTAAAGGAACGGTGGTCGCCACTAGAAGTAACACAACTGTTGTATTAATGGTCGCCACATGGTTAATAAAACTAAAATGTTAAATATAAAGTGCATTGTTTATTTTTAATCAAAAAACAATTGGCTTTGTGAATCGTATAATACACTTTCGCAATAACATCCTTAAATGGATAAAATATACAAAATGACGTTGTGTAAATATAGGTATTGTTTAGATTCTTTTTGAAAATTTTTTATTTTATTTTTATTTTCATCAACAGAGTTACAAATTCTCTTATAGAGAAATGAGGGAAAAAATATATATAAAAAATGGCAATTTAATTAAATTAAACAGTATATTAAAATAAAATATTACATCTAATTTGACCTCAAGAAAACAAGAAATTTATTTTTAAAACTAATTCTGCTAAAATTCGAGAATAAATCAGTAAACATTATAACTGCATTAGTTTATTAGATGCAACGAGCAATACACTCGTTAAGAGAGAAGTTTGTTAAATGGTGATCTTCGTGAAAATAAAAATAGCTTCGAAGAAAACGTGAACGCAAATGGAAATTGATTTTACTCACTAATTCAGAACGTTGAATTTTATTATCTACAAATTAAATCTCTTATAAACATTTCATATTGTGGCATGTCTATGCGCCAGTTAAGTTTATAAATGGCAAACCTAGTGAAGTGTCTTTGTACCTCTTCAATACGTTTGGAATAAGTGTCATAATACGGATTCAATATTATACTGCAGTATTCCAGGTGAGGTCTGACTGAGGATATATAAAGTGACTTTATGGTATACGGATCAGAAAAGTCTTTGGAATTTCGTTTGACGAAAACAAGCACAGAGTTGGCTTTAGAGACACTATAGTCGATGTGGTCCTTGAAAGTTAAACGAGAGTCGAGTATAATACCCAAGTCTTTCTTGGAATAAACTCTGTCAAGTGATAAAGATTTAAGAAGGTGTCTATAAAAAATAGGTACCTTCGATCTGGAAAGAGTAAAACATTAGAATTTATCAATATTGAGAGGTAGATTATTCAGGTCGCACCATTCAGCAATCGCAGCCACATCTAATTGCAGTAAGCTACAATCAAACTCAGAGTTAATAGGCCGAAATAATTTTAGGTCATCAGCAAACAGAAGACGTTTAGAGTATTTTTAAACATTGGGTAAATCATTTATGAATAGGAGGAATAACAATGGACCCAGGTGACTGCCCTGGGGAACACCAGAAGTTACACTTATGGGCATAGAGAAACAATCACCGATTTTTATGGACACGACTAACGTGACAAACTTTGTCAAATACTCTAGCAAATTGGCTAATTAGCATCCGTCATTTTTTATAACGAAATTGCAAAAGAGAGCCAGATTAGTAGATGTAGATCTCCCTGACATGAAACCATGTTGGTATTCCGATACAAAATTCCGGGTGAGAGGTATAATTTTGTTGCAAATAATCATTTCAAACAACTTAGGAATTGAGGATATTTTACAAATATAATTGCAGACATTTTGCTTAGGGCCTGACTTATAAATAGGAATTATATGGGAAAGTTTCCATACATCTAAAAATATTCTGGAGACGATTGACTTTTAAAATATTGAACAAAGCGATACGGAAAGCTTTTTTGCACACTTTTTTATGAGAATGGGGGCAAGTCAATCAGGCACCACTCTTTTACTATCTGTTAAACTGAAAAGAGCTTCTTCAACATCAGACGTATCAATGTCTAAGTCGACATTGTCTAAAACCGCTGGGATGTTAGACAAACTAAAGGGATTATTATCAACAGGAAAACACACCGATTTGAAAAAGGCTGCAAAATAGTTGCACAAAGTAGATGTGTCATTAGATGACGAATCCAGGTAGTGCATACGACTTGGGAGGCCATTTGTATTCCTCTCAGAGTTAATAAACTTCCAAAAATAGTTACTTGCTATTAGACTTAAGCGTAGTCTCTGCAGACTGGTACAGAAAGTTATTTAAAATACTAAATACCTTTTCACAATGAATGTACAATGACATTAGATCAAGTTTACCTTTAGCGTTTATACGCTATTTTTAAGATTTATTAATCTCTTGTTAAACCACGGTGGATTTGAGTTGCATTTAACATGTTTTTTAATAACAAAAAGATAAATTAAGTTTTGAAGAACGGAAAAAAAAGAATTGTACATCACATCAATATCACTAGGCCGTAAAACAATATCCCAAGAAACAGTCGTAAGTAGTTGTTCATTGCATCAAAATCAGCAGTAAAATAATCATTATACCTACACATGATTTGCAGAAGTAGGTTTTTGATGTTTAAGAGCTGAACATTCAACAGTAAGTGCACTGTGGTGTATGGAAAAATCAAAGATGGGAGAAGCAGGTACATCAATTTTAAAAACAAACTCTTTGTCAACAAATACAAGGTCTAAAAAATGATTCAAATTATTGGTGAAGTGATAATTTTGAATAAAGTCATATTGACCAAAAAAGGCTGTAAATGATATTTCAATATCAGTAGAAACATTGAAAGGTATAAGATGATTATCGTCAACATCATACCTCCAATTGATATTTCCCATTTGACACAAAATTTAGTTTTTTTTTTAACTTTCTCTTACAAAGAGAAAGGTATTGCTTTCGTGAAAAAAATTCGACTTTGAGATTTTGATTGATTCTAACATAAACGATGATAGCAAACAAAAAAAAAAGAGGTTTTTGGAATTCCGTCCGTTGGTTCTTCTGTCCCTCTGTCCGTAATGGTCTCTCCAGCCTAAACGGCTTGACCAATTTTCTTAAATCTTCGTATCCATGTTTGTTTTGGTCATAATTCTATTCGCATAGACACCGATTCCTTCAAATTCCGAAATAAAAGTTCGTTTACTGGCATTTCGACATTATAAATATAATGTTTAGCATCATTAATTGAAATGTCTATGACTACCTATTGTGTATTTTGGCCAAATTATTATCGTCAAAATCTCTCATGCTTTGATCTAAGGCTCAAATCGATGTGAAAGAGAAAGTTGCGTACGATCCAGTCGTGCACACACCACTCGTTTTTCTTGTCGTGTTCGTATTCATTATTATCTCAAAAAGTGGGCGTGGTTTAAAACGAAATGTATATAACAATATGTTAGAGGTTTTCTTTATCTTATTTTCATTTTTTATGAAAATAGTGAAAAAGGTGATTAAAACATAGACAATCGGCGTGTATTTATATTTATATATGAATTTTTTTCCTGTAAAATAAAAAAAAATGGTAAGTAACATCCAACAACTCATAAGCTAAATTTGGTCGGATGAAAGTATACCTAACAAATGGAATATCAGCATTATTAGCCCAATCCTCAAAAATTGAGACTCTCTGTGCCAAATACAGACGCATAAGTCTCCTTCACAACGCCTACAAGATCCTAACTGTCGTAGTTTGTGAATATTTAGTGTGCTTTTAGGCCAGGAAAGTCCACAACTGATCAAATCTTCACACTTAGGCAGCGCCGAAAAAGCCGCATGCGACAGCATTTATAGAGACGAACTATATAGAAGCATGTCTCATCTGACTGTGCAGGATGACGATGAAGAATTCTTGCTGCTCAATCAAGGTCGGCAATGAACTCGCCGAGACATTCGATACCAAAAAAGTTTTTAGGTATAGTGATGCACTTTCATATGACTTCTTTAACCACATTTTTGAGAAGATTGTGCAAAATTCCGAGCCAACACCAGAGGCACAATCTTCCATATATCGGTGCAACTACTAGCATACGCGGACTATATTGACATCATTGATCGGATTCAACATGATGTCACAGCGACGATTGCTAGTATAGAGAAGAAAGCGGCAAAAATGTGTTAGGCAATACTTGAGATAGTACGGAACTTTGTATCCCAAGAGCGAAGCTCGGAAAACTCGGACAACAACACATCTTCAGAAAGTAAATGAGTAAATGAAGAATCACTTTTAGAAGGCGCTTTTTTCAAAATAAATATAAACAAAAAAATTGTGTCCATTATCGCTAGGGGAATATGGCTACGATAGTTCATCTAGGATGATGAACTTTTCTATATAAAGTCTCTCTCCGAAGAAGCAGAACACATTATCAAAATTAGCAGACCACGCCCACTTTTGAAAAAAACTTAGTTTTTGGTCAAACCATAAGAAATTAAAAAAAAATTGTCTAAACTTGAAATTTTGACAAACACATTGTTGTACATTTTTATAAATTTTGGTAACAGTTTAAATGCCTACTTTAGATAAGGTATTAAACGATTCGCACAGTGGATTGTAGCCTTTTCATACGTTCTTGTTTTATTTTTTTTTAATTATTTTTTGCTAAATTCCAATAGTTGAACTCACCCAAAAATGTCTCTATGTAATTTGATGCAATTTTTAAGAAGTTGTGATTGCTGATCATGTGTTTTGTACTCACTATTAAAGTCACCGACCATGTTGCAGTAATGCATGAACCGATCTAGTTGAAAGGATATGAAGCAAACTTCTAAATATGCTGTTATGTCAAATCCTGTAATTCAAAAAGTATTATAGTATTCTAAAAGTCCTTATCAATTGATAGCTAAGGCCAATTGAGGAATTATCTTATTTGTTAAGAAGCTCGCAAATCATTTGTCCTACCCATTTCGACTATAAACGCATAACTGACGTTATATACTCCCAAGGAGTAGTTGATTTCATAGCCAGGAGAGCTGCTGGCACTACAATTCAAAAATAACTGCGTTTATTTTCGTTGTTAATGTAATAATCACTAATCAGAATCGATTGTATAATCACTTGATTCAAACTTACTTTGTTCCAGGAATTTCCAATAAAATTGGCATCATGTAACTCTTATCGGAGAACAATGGCATTATCACAAAAGTAATTAGAGTAATAACGTAGATTATGATCAAGGTAATGAAGATCGACCTACCGAAAAAGTAATTATTTGATATATCATCAACAATTTTTTTTAACTAACTTTGCGTATTTATAGTACTTCTTAGCCAAAACCAATTCCCAAGACTCATAATCTTCGCGAGATGTTTCACTTATAATTGAGTCATTAAGTTTTTTAATTAATACGCTGCTGTGTATAATTGTTAAGGCCTTAATCCCAACATTGAATTCAGTGATAAATATTGCGATGCATGAGACCTTATCTTCCAAGTCGTAGTTGTTTGGTAATAACACCCCGAACAAACAAGCACAACCAAGGAAAATTGCCATTGTATACGTAGTGAATTTGTGGATTATGTCAAAGAAACTTTTATTGTAGTTGTCCGAGAAGAAATTAAGTCCTGTAAATATATAACAGATAAGCTTCTGGATGATAATAATAAGCATGATGCCATGAATTACCTCCAGGACTCAGAGCAAGAGATACGAATTTGTAAAATGGTGCCCAGGACACTTTAGACTTGGTAACCATATTTCTAGCAATCATTTTGTCTGACTTTACGATTAGCTTGAATGCTTGTACCTTTATAGAAAGTTACCCTAAAGCAGTTTGCATAATAATTGTATGAACAATATATGTAATTATTGTCGGCAAGGTTGGTGTTTTTTTTATCATTGCGTGTGAATTATATCACATTTGAAGTTAATTAAAACATACGTATCTATCTATATATACTATAATTATAGTTATCATTGAAAATGGAATTGAATTTTTCTTTTAATTTTTCTGTTTATTTTTTCTTTTTATAAATTGAAGCATTGGCATGTTAATGTTTAAGTGACAAAGCAAAATACCTGGGACTTATTTTGGACAGGAAGCTTAACTTGAAGCTGAACAAAGCAGAATAAGTAAATAAAACGACAGTTGCATTTCATTCTTGTAAGAATTGTCATGCTTATATGGCTTATAAAATGGGGAATGCAACCTCGTATAAAGCATTGGCTCTATATCTCAGTTATAAAAGACCGATACTTCTTTTACATATGGTGGACCAGAGATAACTATAAACAGCAATAAACTAGCCAAGGTGCAAAGAAATGCGAGTCTGTGCATCACCAGGTCAAACTTTGACAAGAGTTTCCAGGCCACAATCCCAGACAGATCGTCGTGGGAAAGTAACTAACATGTGCAAAATAACTCGATCCATTTCTATACCGATGGGTGATGATGCTAAATCTATATGTTCTATATTTCCTATGTTTCTGTCTTTCTGGTCATTGCAGCTTGTTCCAGGCGGAACTCATGGCGATCAAATAAGCGTTGTCGTGGCTGAAAGCGAATGTAATATTTACTTTTCTGAAGTAATGATTGTCAATTCAGCCAAGTGAAACACACTTCTTCCAATGACTTGAGTTTAATCTATTATATAATCAACCCTTTTGTGTCATCATTCCTAACCTAAAATATGGATGGTACCTCACAGCTATGATTTTAACATCAGAATTTGCTAATGATTGCTATAACCAACATGTAAAAAAAACATATAAAAAGGCAAATCTTTGAATACCCAATCCCATTCCATCTTTAAATTAAACATCCCCTAAAAATGGGCTTAGCTAGAGTGTTCATATTGGTGGAATATAGCAAAATCGACGATTTTTCTGAAAGTGGGCGTGGCCTTGGGACTTAAATAACTTATTTGTTTAGTGATTATAAAAAATACACTTGCACTTTAATGCTAAAGAAATACTTTATTGATGTATTGAGTTACAACTATTGCGGTATACTACACACATTTCGTATAGTTCTCCTCTATTACTTTACATTAATCTGTCAATAATCGGCAGACGTCATGTCATGTCAGCGATTTTACAAGCACACTTTTTTATTCTAAGAAACGATGAAATGTAAATACAATAACTTTAAGTTATTGACCGGATAAAGGAGTGAAGTTTATCATCCGGTGCTGGCAATTGTGCTGGCGTTTGCCCATATGTAACTTTGGCGGATTTGAAAAAATATTAATTCCTGTTCTAAACAAAGAGCTAACATACCAAATTTTATAATACAAGCTCAATATTTTCGGACTGACCAATACACCCATGGCCTATATTAAAAGCTATGGCACATGAAATAAAAAACGTATTTATAAGAAAATGCCGCCAAGAAGAGAGCGTCGGTTAACAGAATCTATAGACGAAATTTTTGTATCAATATTAAAGAAGTATTTTCATCGAAAGTTATTTTCTTTCAAAAGATAACCGTTTCTTTTACTGAAAACGCCCCCAAAAAGTGGGTGTGGGTATCAACACTAATATACCCCTTTGGGATAGGGTATCAAAAGTTTCAACTCAATCCATTTATTAATTTCGAGAAAAATGAATTCTTTTGAAGTCCCTTTATTCGACCTATTGACAAAAAACTTGGTATGATTTTTTTCTAAACATCCCATTCACAAAATTTGGTAAAACTTATATTTTCAATTTTAAGGAAATCATTAAATTTATGAATAACCGTTATACTCATTTTTAGAAAAAAAAAACTGAGTATGCAGAATCTATGCAGAAATTAAGTTTCAAAATTGAATGAAAATCGTTAGAGCCGTTTTGGAGAAAATCAATATTTAAAATAATGTTCAGTAAAATGTGACTGTTTTTGAAAAATTGGAGTATCCATTATATCCAGTATAAAATACACTTGGTATTTTAGTTTTCTTGTGTTATTAACTCAAATGTGCACTAATTCGATATCTGGGATATCCGCATGTAACCATATGTATGCAAACGGTTTGTGTCTTACGCCCAAAATGGTCAACTGTATTTCTAACAGTTACGTTAGAAGTTACTCAAATAGGCCGTGTTGGGTTTGACACAGATCCCCAGGCAAAAAACATAGTTTTTTTATGCTCGGTCGCCAGTTAATGATAATCATTCGGAGGATAATACGCGTTTATTATGCATATCAATTACAGTGTTCCCCGCCTAATCGTATTTTGTCAGATTTTCGGTCATTTATCCGTATGACTCAATTAACGAAATCCCACTTTATTGATCGACCTGTTCAATTAAGCGAAAAACGCCGATTAAATGATAGAATATAGATCTAACAAAAAAATGTATGCTCCAATTAAGCAAAACTTCGGAAAAAGATAAACTTGTTGTTTGAAAAAGTCTGTAATTTTAGTTTGCATTGTTTTGTTTTTAAAAATGCCTTCTTCCATATTTTCCAGCTAGATTGTAAATTTATTGATTTTAATAGACTGAAGAATTTCTAAACTCGACGGTCCGTCTGTCCGTCTGTGTGTTACCGATATTCGGGACTTAAATTTTGAGCTAGAGTATTTAAATTTGGTATATAGACTCTCCGGCCGACGAAGCAGAACAAGTGTAAACATTTTTGAAATCCGCCAACACGCCCCCTTTTTAGAAAAACGTAGTTTTTAGCCAAACTGTAAGGAATTTAAAAAAAGCAGTATATTTAGACAATTCTAATATCTATATTTTGTTCATACGTTTTATTGTCAAAATTTTAAAATGTTCGAAAAAGCTTTTTTGCAAATACTTCCGTAATGACATAATAAACATTTTGTCTATATATCATTTTCACCTACGCCCACATTTTGGGGTCGTTTTCTTACAAAAACCATTCGTATACCCCATCCCAAGGCATTAGCAATAGAAATACGTTGTTTATTGTCGAACCACAAAAGGTTTTGATAAACTGTCTGAACAATAGCTATGTTGCGACAATGTCATTTTCTGTATTTCATCGCAATAAAGCCTACATTTTGAGGATATCAATTTTAAGGATGGGATGGGATAGGGTATTAAACGATCCGCACAGCGGATTGTAGCCTTCTCATATGTTTTTTCTCTCAATTCACTTATAATTTCAAGTTTTTGTTTGATAGCTAAACTTGTTTAAATTTAAATGGAAATTTTAAATATATAGATTTTATAAAAATTGTTGGTTTTTAACCGAAAAATATACATGGTTTTAGTTTGTCAGCTGCAGTTTTTAAGATCAATCAATTAAATTATGCGGGGTTCAAATAACCGGATAAAAAGCTGTTCTACAATTAGCGGAGGTGCTATTAAGCGGGGAATACTATATACAGAGAGACTATACAGTGATAAGCTTAACCTAAAACTAGTCAATAATCATTGTTTCCCGTTATGACAAATTTCATAATAGGACGTATTTGTTTTGAGAAAATATTCAGTTTTTGTGTCTCCAGTTATATTTAAAAAATGCGACATAATAGGTATTCATAGTTAACCGTCGTCATTCGATTTGCAATAGTGTTTGCAAGTTTATAATACAGGAAGGCCGTCTAAATTTATTTTTTAAATAGCAATTTGCTTTTAAAAATGTATTTTTTTGAATCCAAATTGGATAGTGGCAGTAAGTATTTAAAGACAGAAACAATTTTGAAATACATGGAAAGTGGATTAAGTAAGTAAGTGCTATTAGAAGAAAGCACTTAATTATTATAAACGGGGTTAATGCCACCTTCAACACCAACCACAAACCCAATATCTGTTTTACGATACAGCAGGGCTCGTAAGAAAAATGACACTTAGTTGGATGTATATTCGGAGTTATGAAAGAAAATGTTCCGTGCATAAATCATCTGCGAGGTACTCCCATATATGCTATTATGAACAGCAACTATACCGTGAAAGAAGGAAAGGGGGTTTCCGGACATATCACCGACAGTTCCTAATCCACACTTAATACCTCAGCCGCTTTTGATAATATCCACAATAAAAATATAACCAAGCTTTGTTATGCAACTTTTTTTTTTCAGTTCTAGCAGAATAGGCTAGGAGGCAATGATTTTTCTTCCCAATTCTCCGATCCATCGCGTAAGGCTATATCAAGATACATTTTCGTTTTATGATTTTTGTTGTATTACAGCTTTAATTTAATGTCAGACAAAAATTATTCAACAACTTTAACTCTGTGTTATAGGCCAAAGTTAAGCTAAAGTTACGTTTCAAAGAGAGAGACAGAGATACTATAATATTCACAAACGAAAAATAATATTCACAAACGCCAGCACTAGTACTAGGACGTGTGCGATGAATTCAGTCGGACACTCTTTTTTAATTAACTGAGATTAATATTATAATTACCAATAGTATGGAGTATTGAAGTGCAATCATTAAAGGAACGGTGGTCGTCACAATAAGTAACACAACTGTTGTGTTAATGGTCGCCACATGGTTAATAAACCTAAAATTTTAAATATAAGTTACATTGTTTATTTTCAATCAAGAACATATAAGAAGGCTACAATCCGCTGTGCGGATCGTTGAATACCCTACCCCATCCCATCTGTAAGACTAATGTCACCAAAATGTGGACAAGGCTTAAAACACGATGGGGATGAAACATAGAAAATGACATTGTCACAACAAATTTTACGGTTCTACAAAAGACAAGGTTTTAATCTTGTATATGTTGTGGGGTAGTGTATGAAAATGGTTTTTATATAAAAACGCCCCCTAAAAGTGGGCGTGGGTTGAAATGTCTATAGATGAAATGTTCATATTAATATTACTAATGATTCTGCATCAACATTTTTTTTCGAAAATTATAAAATTTTACTGAAAAATGTTTTTTATTAAAAACTCCCCCAAAAAGTGGGCGTGGCAAAAAACAGATGAACTAAATACAGATATTACAATTCTCTAAATGGTTATAAGTTTGGTGAAGAATGCCGACAGATGCTCGCAGTCAAGAACGAGGGAAACGAGGCTGGAGCTAAAGGCGAGAGCTGCCATTGAAGGTTATATTCATAGAAGAAGGCAAGAACACCGGCTTTTCAGATACCAAAAAAAAATTCGTAAAAAGCGAAAGATCGCAGACATAGAGAGGTTCCACTCCAGGAATGATGTTTGTAAGTTTTACCAAAGTGTAACCAGTCAAATCCAGGGATACACCACCGCGCGAGCAGAATACTGTCGAGTCGATTTAAAAAAAATCAATTTTATCGACAGACATTTTATAAATTTTATGAGATGAATTCGAGCGTCCATAAAATCCATTTATACAAAAATCGATTTTATTGACAGAGTTTTTTTCATGAAATTAATGCGATCGTTCATAAAATCGATTTTATAGGCAGAATTTTTAAAATTTTCAAGGGATGAATTCGAGCGTTCATAAAATCGATTAAAAATGATTCGATTTTATCGACAGAATTTTTATAATTTTCATGAAATTAATGCGAGCGTTCATAAAATCGATTTTATAGATAGAATTTTTTAATTTTCAAGAGATGAATTCGAGCGTTCTTAAAATCGATTTAGAATAACAAGAGATGAATTCAAGCGTTCATAAAATCGATTGAAAATAATTCGATTTTATTGACAGAATTTTTATAGTTTTCAAGAGATGAATTCGAGCGTTCATAAAATCGATTTAAAATAAATAAGTATGCCTGGCGAATGGAACCAAATCATCGTTTGCCCAATCCCCCACTGTACTGCGACAATTACAGAGGCATTAGTCCCCTCAACAACGTCTATAAGATCCCATCTACCGTAATATGTGAACGTCTAAAACCGTTTACCGACAACCTGATCTTGTGGTTTCAAGCCAGGAAGGTCCACAACTGATCAAATCCGCACAGATCCTGGTAAAAACTCAAGAAAATAGGTGATGGTTATCGACCCATCACCTTTTCATCGAGCCAACACCAGAGGTACAATTTTGCACAAACTACTTGATGTCACAGCCTAGATTGTTAGTATAGAGAAGCAGGTGCAAAAATAGGTTAAACAGTAAATGAGGGTAAGACTATGTACATTGAGGTTGTACGGAACTTTGTCTACCTCAGTTCACCTATTAACAATATCTCGTCAGAAATAAAACAAAGAAATATTCTTGCCACCCGTTTTCTTGAAAATGACATATGTTGACACTTAGTAGGGTTTAGATTCAAACCGTTTTTAAGACACCATTTGGTAAAACTGTTTAAATCGGTTTGCAATGAAAGCGAATCGTTTAGATCTCCTACACTTTTGAAAATGTTCATATCATAAGCATATATCAATATTTTGCTATTTTAATGCAAGCTCTTACGTCGTTAATTGCCAGTATAAATAAAATTGGTCCTAAATGACTTCCTTGAGGTACTTCAGACTGAGCAACAAAAGGGTTGGACTCGGAACCTCTGATATGATTGAACCCAATTTATGAATCCTTGAGGGATTTAGTTTAAAAATTATGATGTTATGTGATAACTGGTCAAAGGCTTTGGAGAAGTCAGTGCATATACAATCGACTTCTTTTTTATTTTCCAAACTATTGGAACAATGATGCATAAAAGTTTATAGATATGTTACAGTAGAACGATGTTTAACAAAGCCATGCTGTTCTTCACATATGATGTTTCGGCAAAGGAAGAAAAATTTATCACAAATAATATGTTCTAATAATTTAGGAAGGCAAGATAGTTTTAAGATAGGTCTATTTTTAGAAATATCTACACGATCACCTTTTTTAAAATGCGTTTTTCCATTGAGTTGGGCATACTCCTATAGGTATGGCAAAAGATAATCTTTGCATTGCTTTATGACTACTGATGGGATACCATCGAGCCCCGCAGAATAATCATTATTTAAAGAGATATATTTAAGTAGTATCTCATCGTCAAATATAATGTTGCTAAAACTAACTTGAGGACAATCATTGAGATAACTGAAATAATGTTCGTCTAAGATAAGAGGGGTATCAATAAATGATTTACTGAAATTCTCTGCGAAGTAGAATAGTACTGTCACTACAAGATAAGTCAAAGATATATTCTAAAGCCTTTGATAGCTCAGAATACAGAATGCAAAGACGATATGAAGCAATACACGCATTTGCATCATAACGATATTTTTTTTTCAAGAGTTATCTTAACACATATAATATCAATGTTAAGAGGGAATGGAAATTCTATTTTCTCAAAGGTAAGATGACTGCGGACTGCATGCACCTAAATGCACCAAGTACTATTAGGTCATTTATATGGCGGTGAATCCTAAATAATGAGAACTCATGATTAAAGAGTTCCGAGTCAAGTATTCTGGCGTTAAGCCACGTTTCTGTTAAGGAGAATATGTCATAAGTAAGTGCTTGGGAGTTTAGAAAAAAATTTGGTAGTAGAGGGACAGTCCTTGTAGTTTTTTGAAGTAGGACTGTTTACTTTGCGGCTTACTTTACGGGGCATAAACTCATTAACAATTGTATTAGAAGGCCATGAGTTACTGTTACAAACCGTTTCAAAAAGACTAGCAGGAACAAGTATTTTAAAATACGAAACTGATTTTTGTACATTTAATTGAGGGCCCTCTGGGAACGAGATTATCAACAAATCTAGTGATTTATGACATCGTCAACCGAAGTGATTGGTTTCAACCGTGAAATAAAAATTGATTTCGGTTTAGGAATCGATTCAAACGTGGATATATACTTTTTGGGGATATGGAATGGAATAAGGTATTTTAAACGATTCGCACATTGGATTGTAGCCTTTTCATACGTTCTTGTTTTACATTTTTTAATTATATTTTGCTTAATTCCAATAGTTGAAAAAAAAAACTCACCCAAAAATGTCTCTATGTAATTTGATGCAATTGTTAAGAAGTTGTGATTGCTGATCATGTGTTTTGTACTCACTATTAAAATCACCGATCATGTTGCTGTAATGCATGAAGCGATCTAGTTGAAAGGATATGAAGCAAACTTCTAAAAATGCTGTTATGTCAAATCCTGAAATTCAAAAAGAATTTATAGCATTTATAGCTCTTATCAATTAATAGCTAAAATTTAGAAAATTCACAAATTGTTTGTCCTACCCAATTCGACTATAAACGTATAAATGATGTAGAGTACACCAAAGGAGTAGTTGATTTCATAGCCAGGAGAGTTGCTGTGACTACAATAAAAAAATGTTTATTTTCAGAATCGATTGTATGTGATACTAGTTTACTTGTTTAAAACTTACTTAGTTCCAGGAATTTCGATTAAAATTGGCATCATGAACTCTTTATCGGAGAACAATGGCATTATCACAAAATTAATTGCAGGTAGAATGTAGATAATGAAGAGGGTAATGCTGATTGACCTACCAAAGAAGTAATTATTTGATATATCATCGAACTTTTTTTGTTAACCAACTTTGCGTATTTATAGTACTTCTTAGCCAAAACCAATTCCCAAGACTCATAATCATCGCGAGATGTTTCACTTACAATTGCGTCATTAAGTTTTCTAAGCAATACGTTACAGTATATTATTGTTAAGGCCTTCACCGAAGCATTCGTTTCAGTGATAACCAGTGCAATGCTTGAGACCTTGTCTTCCAAGTCGTAGTTGTTTGGTAATATTATCCCTGATACACATACACTGCCAACGAACATTGTCAGAATAAACGTAGTGGATTTGTGGATTATGTCAAAGAAACTTCTGTTAAAGTTGTCCGAAAAGTAATTAAGTCCTGTAAACATATAACAGATAAGCTTCTGGATGATAGTGATAAGGCTGATACCTTGAATTACCTCCAGGACTCAGTATGAAAGATACGAATTTGTAAAATTGTGCCCAGGATAATTTATACTTGGTAACCATATTTCTAGCAATCATTTTGTCTGACTGTACGATTTGGTTGATTGCTCGTCCCTTTATAGAAAGTTACCCTAAAGCAGTTCGCATTATAATTGCAATAACCATACATTTATGTAATTATTGTCGGAAATATTGAATTTTTGTACCCTTTCCATACTGGTATGTTAGTTTTGATACATAGTTTGTAACATAGAGAAATTATTAAGCAAGACATGCCTTAAACATGCCCACTTTTCAGTAAAACGTTTTTTTTTTCAAACGGTAAGGTTTTATGAAAAAGTGTCTAAACAACATATTTAGACAATCCCAATATAAAGTTTTTTGCGACGCCCGCTTTTTGGGGAAATAAAAAAAACAATTTTCGGTACAATTTAAAAAAAAATTCAAAAAAAAAATTCAACGCAAATACTTCGGTAATAACAAAAGGAAAATTTTGTCTATAGATCACGCCCAAAGAGAAAGATATTGTTTTCGTGAACATTTTCAACCTCGAGATTTTGATTGATTCTAACATAACGATGATAGCGGAACCCAAAAAAGTGGTTTTTGGAATTCCATCCGTCGGTCCGTCTGTCCGTAATGGTCTCCCCAGCCTAAGCGGCTTGACCGATTTTCTTCAAATTTCGTATCCAAGTTTCTTTTGGTCATAATTCTAGGCCATTTTTAACTTTCTCTTACAAAGAGAAAGATATTGTTTTCGTGAAAATTTTCGACCTCGAGATTTTGATTGATTCTAACGTTACGATGATAGTGGAGCCTAAAAAAGTGGGTTTTGGGATTCCGTCCGTCGGTCCGTCTGTCCGTCTGTCCGTAATGGTCTCCCCAGCCTAAACGGCTTGACCGATTTTCTTCAAACTTCGTACCCAAGCTTGTTTTGGTCACAATTCTAGGACATTTTTTTTGTTTGCTTTTAGCCGTGTTATTAACGGTACCTGCCATATAAAATTTATACATAACCTCAATTTTCTCGAAAACGGCTCTAACGATTTTGATTAAAATTTATATATATGTACTATAAACATTTTAGTTCCAACAAAACCACGTACCCAGTTTTTTCGAGAAAATCCATATAACGGATATTGTCATTCAGGCCATATAAAGAAAATTGTTAATTTCTCGCAAACGTCCATGTCAAATTAAATGAAATTTAATATATATACTACTATTATAGTTTTAAACAATTCCACATAATTAGTTGTAGCCCAACTATCACTAAACGGAATTTCAAATTTTGGCCAATAACGAAAAATAATTATTATTCACACAGACACCGATTCCTTCAAATTTCGGAGTAAACGTTCGTATAATCACATTTCGACATTATTTATATCATTTTAAGCATTAATAATCAAAATGCGTACTATTTGATCTAACGCCTAACTCGCTGTGAAAGAGAAAGTTGCGTCACCACTCGTTTTTAATAAAACAATTTGTACACCATACCCCATAGCATATGCAATAGAAAAACGTTTTTTTATTGAACCATAAAAGATTTTGATAAACTGTCTGAACAATATGTTGTGACAATGCCATTTTCTACAATTCATACTCATAAAGTTTTTAGCCACACCTACTTTTTGGGGATAATAGTTTTAAAGATGGAATGATATGGGATAAGGTATTCAATGATTCGCACAGCGGATTGTAGCCTTCTCATATGTTTTTTTTATAATTGCGTGTGAATTATATCACCTTTGGGGTTCTATAAGACATACGTATCTATGGCTCTATTTATAGTTATCATTGATGTTTTTTTTTATAAATTGAGTTAATATTAAAGTGAAACTTTTTGAAACATTTTGAAATCTTCTTCTTCATATATATATAAATGGAGTGTATGTACTAGACCGATTTATTTTTAATTTTCACAGGACCTAGCAGCATATCCCAAAGGTACTATATGCTATTTTTTTGTTTTACTCAAGGGGGCGTGTCATTTCCGCAAAGTGGTCATAGAACCTCCAATAATAAGTAAATATTTAATGTCATATATCTGGATCACTATAATAGTAAGAGTATTGAATTTTTGTCCAAAAACAAAATATCTTGAGTACTATGAAAGCAACAGACAGTGGGTAAGATGGCCAATCTAGGGGGAAATTAGTGCTGAAATTTATCATAAAATGTTTGTTTATAATGTTAAACTTAGATAAACAAAGTCTCAAGTACCAATTGAAAATAACGGATTTATTTGACACAAAGCTCTTTTTTTCTTCGCATGACACTTGCTGGTCGCGTTATTTGTACGTTCGTTTATATTTGTAAGTGGTCATATAAATAATTAAATTTGAACCAAGTGTGATGGTTGGGTGTTGTAGAACGAGGGTAGACTCTGATTGGCGTTAACTTGGCAATGCCCAGTTTTGCAACTCTGACTACACATCAAATGTGCTTATCTTTACCTCCAAGTGGTAACCATCGGGTACTGGTCTCATCCAACCGGATTTGACTTGCTAAACGATAAGTGCGAGTGTTGATAACACGACGAAAAACAGCAACACTATAAACACCCTGGTGAGAATGGCACGGATGATTACCCGGCCTGCTGTCCCAGGCGAACCTAGATGAGCTGCTCTGACATATTCGGACAACAGGTTGTCTAGGAATTTCAAGGGTTAGTCAGGCCCCTTGAACAGAGATGGTGGCGGATGAACCGAAAGGCCAACGGCAGCGCTCAATCCCGTAGTGGATACTGATGGCCCCATGTACTAGGGGTATCTAATAAATTGGAACTGGCCCTCCAGGTTGGGGGTTGTGCTTTGGGTTAACTACCCACCCACAGAAAAAAAACATGGTTACGAAGCAACCAATAGCCTCGGAAGGGACTGATTTTATTGTTGACGACCCTGCTAAACGAAAAAAGGACAACGACGTTCGTATCTGCACCTGGAATGTGAGAACATTAAACAGGAGAGGTGCAGGCGAACAACTAGCGGAAGCCCTAAACTGCTACAAAGTAGACATTACTGCCATCCAGGAAATACGATGGGATGGGCCGGGCAAAAAGAGGATGAAAAACTGTGACATATACTACGGACCGTGTTATAGTGAGCAGAAACAGCGACTATTCGGATGCGGATTTGTTATAAGTGCCAGACTTAGGCAAGAAGTCTTATGTTTCCAAGACATTAGCGAACGCATAGTAACAATCCGCATCAAGGCCAAATTCGCCAACATAAGCCTTATATGCGCTCACGCTCCGATGGAAGAAAAAGATGATATAGCTAAGGACTGCTTCTACGAGCTTCTCGACAAAACCTATGAGCGACTACCGAAGTACGATGTTAAAATCGTGCTGGGAGATTTTTACGCAAAGGTAGGAAGAGAAGACATCTTTAGAAGTATTGTCGAAAAACATAGCCTACACGACAACACGTCTGGTAACGGACTTAGGCTAATTGATTTCGCTACGGAACGAAATGCCACTATAGCCGGCACACGGTTTCCTCACCTCGATATCCATAAGGGGACATGGCGGTCTCCAGATCAACGAACGGTCAACCAAATTGATCACATTGCGATAGATAAGAGGCACGCATCCAGTATTTTGGATGTCCGAACATTCCGAGGAGCTAACATCGACTCGGATCACTACCTTGTAGCAGCCAAGGTAAGAATGCGGATATCCACCATGCCACAACAATCCAGAAACTGTGAAAAAATTTAATGTCGGAAGACTGCAATCGCAAGAGACCGCCAAGACCTTCGCACAACGCGTATCACTTAACCTCTCGATTAATACCATACCACCAGCATCGAATGTCGAAGAGCAATGAAAAAAGAGCAAGAAAGGCGCGCGATCGAGGATACAGAGAGGTGCCACTCCAGGAACGATGTTCGCAAGTTTTACCAAAGTGTTAAACGTCAAATCTAGGGATACAAGGCTCGAACAGAATCCTGTCGAGATGAACAAGGAAATATTGTAGTTGAGACACAGTCGATGCTGAGGATATGGAAGAACCACTTCTGCAGACTGTTAAACGGCGATGACGAACAACATTCCGCTGTCAGGCAGAACGAACCATTCAATATTGGCAACGACAGCGAAAACTACCAACCACCCGACCTGAGTGAAGTGAGGATAGCAATATCTAAACTCAAGCTTAATAGGGCTGCCGGAAATGACGGCCTTCCCGCTGAGCTCTATAAGGCCGGCGGAGATGACTTGGTAAGTAACATCCACCAACTCATAAGCCAAATCTGGGCGGATGAAAATATGCCTGAAGCATCGTTTGCCCGATCCACAAAAAAGGAGACCCTCTGAACTGCGCCAACTACAGAGGTATAAGTCTCCTCAACATCGCCTACAAGATCCTATCTGCCGTAATATGTGAACGCCTGAAACCGTTTATCAACAACCTGATTGGCCCTTATCAGTGTGGTTTTAGGCCAGGAAAGTCCACAACCGATCAAATTTTCACACTTCGGCAGATCCTGGAAAAAACTAAAGAAGTCCAAATCGATACCCACCACCTATTCATCGATTTCAAAGCCGCATATGACAGCATTTATAGAGACGAACTGTACAGAGCCATGTCTAGTTTTGGTATACCGCCCAAACTCGTCCGTTTGTGTAGGATGACGATAGAGAATTCTCGCTGCTCCATCAGGGTCGGAAACGACCTCACCGACACATTCGATACCAAAAAAGGATTTAGGCAAGGCGATGCGCTGTCATGTGACTTCTTTAATCTGATTCTTGAGAGGATTGTGCAAAACTCCAAAGCCAACACCAGAGGCACAATTTTCCAAAACTAGCATACGCCGACGATATTGACATCATTGGTAGGACTCAACGTGATGTCATAGCCACGTTTGCTAGTATAGAGAAGGAAGCGGCGAAAATGGGTTTAGCAGTAAATGAGGGTAAGACTAAGTACATGCTGTCATCACGAAAGGACTCACAACATCGACGAATTGGACAGAACGTCACCATTGGAGAGGGATGTTGGTTGAGGCCCAGGTTCATTCCGGACTGTAGCGCCACTTAAGTAAGTAAGTAGGCCTAAATGGCAAAATCTTACAAAATTTTATAGAAATTTCGATAAAATTTCTATAAAAATCGCAAAAAATATGGTAATGTTAAATATAAACATTTCGTCAATAGATAATTTTTACTCACGGCCACTTTTGGTAGCGTTTTCCTATAAAAAAATCTTTTGTAGCATATGCAATCAAAAACCATAAAAGAAAAACCCCACTTTATGGAGATATTAGTCTTAAAAGTGAGATGGGATAGGGTATTAAACTATTCGCACACCGGATTGTAGCCTTCTCATATGTTTTTTTTTTTCTTTTTAAAAACCTATTTGCATAGTTTGGCCAAAATACACAATAACATTAACTTTGGTTAATAACGTTAAAAATATATTAAGTACATGTAAAATTGTGATTATAAGAACTTTTATTCCGGAATTTGATGGAATCGGTGCACATGTAAATTCCGATGTTAGTCAAAACTGACATATTCGTTAAGAACTATTTGGGCTAAAAGTTATTATGTGGAATTGTTACAAATAATAATAGTTACAAAGATATTTAATTTCATTCAACTTGACAAAGTAAAAACGAATTGGCCCAGAATTGTGACCAAAAAATATAGTCAGTACAAATCTTGAAGCGACCATCACCGACATACGGACGGAATTTCAAAAACTACTTTTTTGGTTTCCGGTATCATAGTTATAGTTATAGTTAGAATAAATCAAAATCTCCAGGTCGAAAATTGATGTCCCAAAAACTGATGACAAACTGACGGACGGCTAGCTCGACTCGTTGTAAGGTACCTAGCTTAGGAAGCTTTTCTTTATAAAAACTGTGATTCAGCAACTGCAACGCATAGAAAATTCTGTAATATTCAAGATTAGCGCAATATAAATTATGCGCCAAGCATACTATGTTTATTAGCATCTTATTTTCATTTTAATTTTAATGAAAAATGTCGACCACTCATCTGAAAGCCAATGCATGTAAGATCGAATTTCTGAATGAAAAAAAAATTAATTTGTTCGATGGTGCAGATATTTTTAATTGACGATAGAAAAGGCTGGATTGATGCTGGATTTTTAGTTGACAATGGAGGCTGAATTGATGCCTTCCACCTTGTGGACTCAAATAACTCAAAACCGGCTTATCAAATTTTGTTCCGTTTACAGCTTTTTGATAGCCTATTGAACCTAGTTCAATGTTTGAAAATAGAAGCAGTCTAAGGTGTATCCTGATCCAATACGGCTCATCTAATTTCTACTGTTCTACTGTATAAATATTTCCTTTAAATATTCCTAAAACAGCTTTTAAGCATGTTTAAAAACTGAGATACATAATTTTCCCATAGGGGTATATTAGTTTTGATACATAGTTTGTAACATAGAGAAATAATTTAGCTACATATACCTCAAAGTATATGGATCGACTCAGAATCGATAGCTGAGTCGATTAAGCCATGTCTGTCCGTCCGTCCGTACGTCACCAGTTTTTGGGCCTTAAATTTTGAGCTAGAAGGATGAAATTTGGTACACGTGCTCTTTGTTGCTCCCAGCAGAACAAGTGTAAAAAATTTTGAAATCCGCCCACTGCCTGAGCAGCATATTTAGAGGATCGTAATATCTATATTTCGTTAATATAAAGTTTTTGGCCACGCCCACTTTTTGTGGGCGTTTTTTTTTATATAAAAAACGTTTTTTGGCAAAACTTTAAAATTTTCGAAAAAAAATTTGATGCACAATCATTGGTAGTATTAATATGAACATTTCTTCAATAGACCATTTTAACCCACGCCCACTTTTTGGGGGCGTTTTCCTACAAAAACCATTTGTATGCCCTACCCCGGGGCATATGCAACTCAAAAACGTTGTTTTTTGTCGAACCACAAAAGGTTTTGATAAACTGTCTGAGCAATATATTTTGACAATGTCATTTTCTGGATTTTATCGCCATAAAACCCACATTTTGAGGATATTACTTTAAAGATGGGATGGGGTAGGGTATTCAACGATCCGCACAGCGGATTGTAGCCTTCTCATATGTTTAATATCCTCTTCAATTCTGCATACGAAACAAGAATTTAAAAAATATCGATTGCTTCGGGTTAAAAAAAAATACAATGGGTACCCTTATATTTTTGTTGACTGAAAAAATCGATGTTTGTAAACTTATAGAAACAATTTACCAAAAATGTTTTTATTTTTAAACATTTTTTTGGTCTTCTATCTATCCATGAACTAGATTAAATAGATTATCAAATCGTCACCTAAATGCAAGAAATGGATAACTATCTACGTTTTTGCTACTTTGATTAGATATAAATGTAGTGCAATAACCAGCAAACTCATTTTCCTGAGTTTCCTTTCTTGTAGCTATGTCGGAAATGGATTGCGAAAATGTCATTTAAGTAGCAAAACGTTTTTTGTCGATTTCTCAAAAGTGTTGAAAGTGAAGTTACCCACTTTCTGCATTCAGGTGACGAAATGAGCTGTACAGGTAGAAATTGCCTAAGATGTATTCTCAATACTTGGAGTCAAAAGGTGGAAGACATCAATTCGACCATTTCCATCGTCAATAAAAAAATATTCTCATTCCTTCTTATTGTCGAGGTTAAATGCATAGGCTTTCGATCTCTGACAATAGCTGTCGCATGGATGCTAACATAATTTCTACGGACTATGAAATAATAATCTGAAAAAATGCTAAAAATGTTTTTATTTTTAAACCCTAATAGATTAGAAAATTGTAAAAATTAGAGAAGGTTCTCTCGTAACAATGTAAAACACACCAATTCGTACTTTTCAAAAATTGTCAGAAAGATTTTATAGTATCAAACGTGGTGAAGGGTAATAACAACTGTAGAAATCATTATATCGAAATGGAAATAAACCCTGCCTGGGTTAATGCCTTTTGCTTGTGGGGCGTGTTACCTTAACATACAATCAACCTTGCACGCACCCCAGCCCGTGCTAAGGGCTTTCCATTTCGAAAAGGAAATAAGCCCCATGGGGACTATTTCCTTTTTTGTGGGAGTTAAGCCCCCATGTTACTTATTTCCGCGGGGGTTAGTACACTGCACCACTCGAATGATTTGTCAGATGCAATCCATATCCTTGAAAAAAAAAAAACAATAAAATACGATGATAAATTTATTTATTTTGTTCGTTTTTAACCTCACTATCTAAATGAAAAAAATATATTTGTTTTTAATGCATCATACTCGATGTGATAAATTCCATGAAAATAAAATAGCTCCTTAAGTCTATATCATTCTATTACTAAGTAGTTTAATCTTTTGTTGTGACATATTATGTTAAAAATCAGTTTCTGGACTTTTTGGTCGAGTTTCATCGAGTTCCGTTTGCGTTTTATTTTGGTCGGATGTGCCCGCACTTGGATTAAATGATTTCAGGCTGCCCAATTGCGCTCTCACATCCTGTGCAGACAGATGATGCAGAGGCACATCCGCCTTAACTGGTTGCATTCTAAAATCAAGGCTATCGTCAACTTTTGACTTTTTGGCACCATTGGGGAAAACCACTTGGGAATATGTTACACCATTGGAATTTGTTGTTGGATTTACTTCATGGTTGGTGGTATCGACTGAGGACTCTGTAACGGAACTCGGTGATCTAAATAGAAATGGTTTCGGTGCTGGTCTCAATTGTCGTAATGGTCTTGGTTGTGAAACTGTTTCTGAAGGTTCGCTTGCCAATGGACCGTACAGTGTGGTTGATGGCATGGAATTTGCCACTTCATTGGTTGCCGATGGATTGTAGCCAGGATCGGTAACTTTACAATTGTAGACATTTAGATTCTTTGCGAAAATGAAAACCAAGATGTCGAATAGTACTCCGCATAGAACTAAACTTGCTGTCAAAATATTTAGGATGTTTCCATGTAGTGGGGTTTCCCGCAGCAGACATTTCGTGTAGTTTTGCGTCCAATAGGTGCAAGTTTTACCTAAAATAAAAAGAACACATTAATATGCTGTAATGGAATCTGTAAATCATGTTGAAAAGGATTTTGTATATAATGAATAAACAAGGATTTTCCATATAATGAATAAACAAGATTAGTTTTCATTATGGTTGCTATAATGAAGTCTAAAAAATATTGTCAGACAAGATTGCAGACAAGACTTTCCCAGGTAGTATGATAACCAATTGAATGTTCAGGACTAAAAAAAAGTGGAAAATCAACAATATCAGATGAAGGAATTGTGGAATAGACTTTTTAAAAAAAAAATATGTATCATTTTTAAGAAGCATTGATACTACTATTAGGAGTTCATTGGGACTGTGATTAGTGCAATGTCTCGGTACAGGGCCTTTTATGAAACGATGTGACAAATTATTTATTTTCCCCATCATGGAATGCATCTTCTGCTGCTTTTTAAAAATGAATTGTGGAACTGTCCATGTAACCAAAATTATAACAAAAATATAAAAAAAGTGTTTTTCGATATAGAAGAAGGGCCAAAATCTGAAGTTTGAGGACTAACCCTCTTTAACGATATCGTAGTGTTAGTAGTGGCCCAAACTACTGATATAGTGCAACAGCATCAAAGACGTGAAGATAGGACTCAGGAAATTCAATTGATTTTAAATTAGATGTCAAAATAATGAAGATAGGACTCAGGAAATTCCATTGATTTTAAATTAGATGTCAAAATAATGCAATTTACTTCTTTACAAGTCAAAAAGCAGGGAATCCTTTCGGAAGATATCTTATAATCTTATATTTACTACTCACCACGATAAAAGGTTTAGAAATTTTTCTTTGAAGATTTGCTTATTTTCCTCGGACAGCATTTTTTTATTGGAGGCGACATTAATAAATATATACATAGACGCATAGCACAGAAAGGAAGAATGCTTTACGATGTATAACCAAAAAGTAAAATATCGAATTATATTCAACGGAAAACCAACTTACTGGCTGACTGATATTACTGAAATACTGGATTTATTAGGTTTTTTATTGTAAAAAGTTTGCCAGCCAATAGAGTTGAAGAATACTTTGATATTTTCTTTGATCATTCTCCAGTTATTCTAACAACAATCAAGTCACTAATAAGAAATGAACCACCCAGACTAACAGACGAGGAAACCCACTGGGAAGGCTTCAGAATCCCATTGGAACTCGAAGACGAGGTTGACTTTTTTATCGATACCCTCTATAGAATAGTACCCCTAGACAAAGGAAAAAAGTAATAATGAATACCCTGAAAAATAAAACATTTTGATGGACAAAAAAGAAAAGCCCGTAAAAGCTCGCAACAAACTCACACTTCCCCAGAAAAAAAAACTCATTCAATCAGTTGAGTAACCTGCTATTAAATTAGATTAACATTTTTAAAAACTATGCAGTATAGTAGCTTATCTCCAGAGCCTAACCGCTGGAAAGAAATCCAATTATTCGCTCTGGAAAGCAATTAGATTATGTAATTAAAAAGCCAAAGAACGCTGTGTCACCAATTAGGATAACTAAACAATTATATAAAATTCTAGTGCTGTATCTTGAGAATTGACTATTTCGAGTGAAACTTGGAAACGAATATTCGGAACTCAATCAAGCGTCCTTGCGTCTGACTATAATTCTATTCTACCAGTTGACATAACAATAGAGATCAGTGAATGATCAAAATCCTAACCGATCGCATTTTACCAGAGCAAACCGATTCATGTAGATTTTTCATAGAGGGTCTGTTATTAAGCTCTTCCTATCTATAAATTTAAATGAATCAAAGTGTGTGTGAGATATCATCGACATTTTTTATTCGATTGAAAGGCCTATCGATGCCATTATGTATGGAATGTAACATCGTGCAAATGTCCGCCGCGGACTTTATTTGACCGATATGGTTTATGGCTTATTAGCATAGAGCTCCGAATTCAGAAAACCGCACAAGAAAAGTTTAACGTTGTCAAATCGTACAATCTCGGTTACCAGTTCACATCACCTAAACGAATCACTCGTTCAGAATGATGTGGCGTGAGCTGTGGCACCGTGGCGTGCCGTCCTGTTGAAACCACATGTCGTTGGTGCCCATCTAATTAAGGCCAAAATAAGTTGGTAAACATCGACCTATAGCGCTCGCCGTTGACGGCGATGGCCTGGCAAAGTCGTTCACAAAGAAATATGGACCGATGATGCCGCCAGTGCAAAATCCACACCAAATAGTGACTTTTTCGGTATGAATTCAACGGTCTTGGATCTCATGTGGATTGGTATCGTCCCAAATTCGACAATTTTGTTTGTTGATGTACCCATCCATCGCTGAAGATGATGTTTCGATGAAAATTAGAGTCAGTAAATAACGGCTTGATTGTGGCTTCTTTAAAAAACTAAATCTTTGGATTAAGCCCGATAATCACAACTGCGGATCTTGAGACAAAATGTTTATTGCAAAATTACCAAAATATTTTCATCAAAAGTTTTTTCAAAATTCTTAAAAATGTTACCCAAAATCGTCCACAAAAAGTTATATATATAGAAATGTAGATAATCCTATTATCTAAATATGTTGCTCACATCAACTTCCGAAGAAGTTTGTGGGTTCAAACTTTGTCTTACTCATACCTATCCATTGCGATATTCTGTATTTACTATGAAACCCTTGAATTAAGGTCGCACAATAGCGGTTTACAGTGGCCTTGTGATTGGACTACTAAATAGTAATTCTGGTTCAAACCCCGAAAGTATCAACACCACCTCTTGCGAAAGTATGACAACCATCCAAGAATTTAAAACTGTCATCAGTAGCTTCTCAAGTTGCAGTTTGGAATCAGCGTTAACTGTAGGTCCCATTCGTACACATCGTACACACAAATGATTGAAGAAGCTATGGTATAGACTGTGTTTGGGCCGGTAATATTACATTTTTCTGTTCAGTACATTCCATTTTGTTCAGTAGCGTTTTGGCAGCCTGTTCTGGCCATTTAATGCTGTTGGCAAAACCTCTTCTTGCCAGCTCATCAGCAGTTTTGTTAGCCTTGTCTCAAGGAACCCTGCAGAGCTTAAATTTTGTTGAACGAAAATAACCTTCATCTTCGCGACATCATTTAAGAAGCTTAAATTTAATTTCGCAGAAAGCAGTGATTGTATTTTTAAGTTGAATCCCAAATACTTATAGATTTAGATTTTGATTTTTTAACTTTCTCTTACAAAGAGAAAGATATTGTTATCGTGAAAATTTTCGACCTCGAGATTTGGATTGATTCTAACATAACCTCAATTTTCTCGAAAACGGCTCTAACGATTTTGATTAAACTTTATATATACTATAACCATAGTAGTTTCAACAAAACTGCATACCCAGTTTTTTTCGAGAAAATCCATATAACGGATTTTGTCATTTAGGCCATATAAAGAAAATTGTTAATTTCTCGCAAACTATTATGTCAAATTGAATGAAATTTAATACATATACTACAATTACAGTTTGAAGCAATTCCACATAATAAGTTTTAGCCCAACTACCACTAAACGGAATTTTCAGTTTTGGCCACTAACGGAAAATCATTATTATTCACATTATTATTCACATTTTAAAAAGTTTCTGAACAACATATTTAGACATTATTAATATCTATATTTCGTCCATATAAAATTTTTTGCCACGCCCACTTTTTGGGTGTGTTTTCAATAAATTTTTTTCGGTCAAATTTTAAATTTTTCGAAAAAAAGTTTTGATGCAGAATCATTAACATTATTAATATGAACATTTCGTCTATATACCATTTGAACCCACGCCCACTTTTTGGGGGCGTTTTTATATAAAAACCATTTTTATACACTACCCCATAACATATGCAGGAGAAAACCTTGTCTTTTGTAGAACCGTAAAATTGTTTTGTAAGCAGTCTGAAGAATTTGTTGTTACTATATCATTTTTTCTATTTTATCCACATCGTGTTTTTAGCCATGCCCACTTTTTTGGGGATTTTAGTTTTATGGATAGGATGGGATAGGGTATTCAACGATCCGCACAGCGGATTGTAGCCTTCTCATATGTTTTTTTATGCAGTCAATATTCAAATTGAAAATTAAGATATTTGTGAAAAGAAATCCGGCAAAGTAAGTACTTATTGCTTGTCTAGTTTTTTGGAAATGTTAGGCATAAGTCCGAATCCAGCTCGGTCTTAAACAAAAGTGGCTATAGTCAAAAAATACGATCTGTGTGGTTTCAGGACTCCAGATTGAAAAATAGGATTTTCAAAATGTCGATGAGAAGGTGGAATGCCGGTACTGCAAAAAAGGAATCAATGCCAGAATTTGTGATTTACTTCGTCATTCAACGTCAGCAAGTCATGTAGCCGCTGCAGCTCCTTTTAGTGACAAAAAACAATCCAAGTCATCAATAAATCTGCTGCAATTATTAGAGGACGTTAAGTAATGTACGTAGCATGTCACCAAGCAATTTATCCAGTTGATCACTTAGGAGAATTAATAAATACCAACACCAATGTTAGTATCTCATTGCACAGAACCAAGTGCTCAAAAATCATACAAAATGTTTTGGGTCCACAAATTGAATCATAATATTCAAAAGTTATTGGTTATCGGGACAGACAAGGCTTCTGTTATGATTGGCGTAAATAAAGGTGTTTACTCTATTGTATAGAAGAAAATCCAAATTTAATATTAATAAAGTGTGATTGCCATTCATTACAGCTAGCAATGTCTAGTGCAGCAAAAAAATTACCAAACGATATTGAATATCTTCTATGATAGATATATTATTTGGTTTTCACATTCATCCTTACGTCTTTATAATTATAGAACACAAGCTGGCCCGTCAAACGTTGTTTTGCCATATAAATTATTTATTATTACTGTGCTATCAAATGGAATGACCGCCTACAGCGCCACCTGTTGAGAATTTTTCAATTTTTCTTTTTACTTAAACCTTCGCGGAGCAATTACGAACAAATCCGCAGAAGGAAGTATCCAATTTGGTCCAGTCGTTTTCGAGTTTTAAGCATCCGAACAAACCAAGATCCATTTTTATATATATAGATTATATAAATTGATCAACGAAGGAATTGATCCTCTTTCCATACCACAGATATCAAATACCAGATGGTCATCGAGAATGTTAGTTGTACCAAAAGTGTTATCTCAATGGCTAGAACTTAAAAACTGCGTTCGAAATAGAAGGCCAAAATTGCATGTCAGAAGGCATACTGACTTCGCTATATACAGATATCAATAAATTATATTTGTTTTTCATAAAACCAATTTCAACGGAGGTAGATCATGTTAATGTTGTCTTTCAGAGTAAAGTAGAGATGCCTCTAAGATGTTAAACGATCTTAATTTAACTTAATTAAATTTTGAATTAGAAAGATAGTTCCTGATGAGGATTTTGAAAATATTGATATATTTTCAACAAACTCAACGTCGTATATTGATTTTGAAGCCAATTTGGATTTTAGTTTTGAACAGGAGATATCAATTCTACCATTTGAAGAACAAAAATCAATTAGGACGAATTGTATTCAACTTTAAACAATTAATATACCGATTAAACGAAACATGAGTGCTATAAGTATTGATAACACACTCTCCCATAATAAAAAGGATATTTTAGATATTATTGATCTCGCAAATCGCAAAAGCTACAAAGGGTAGAAACGGAATGGAGAAACCTAGCAAATATTAAGTGGCAATCAAAAACTAGAAAAGATTTATTGTAAGAAATACATAACTTTATAGGGATTCAGTAGGTGCAAATCCTTTCCAGAATATTTGTGAACACTCAAATTGAGATGTGGAAAGGATTTTAAGCCAAATAAGTTTAATAAAATATAAACTTAGAAATAATATATTGGCTTAGAGAAAGCGGAGATATCTTCTACGTCCATATATGTATCGTGCGATGCTGTTGTATAAGCAACATACAGCTTACGCTTGAGTTACAAAAAATCTCACAACCGAAGAACATAATTGTGACGAGCTATTATTTTCTTATTGCTACAGGTGTTTTATTTTAGGATGCCCAGAGCATCCTTATTAACCCGTACATCCTACCAGATTTCTTGCAGTATTAACATATTCAATATCTAACCTGTTAAGTTTAATTGGAGGTAAGCACGACGTGTCTACTTTAGTCATTGAAATACGGTCTGCCTTACATCTCCCACTATGTCTAGGACGAAAGGCAGACTGTTCGGAGTAAAGCATCCTCCGCAAACGTTGAAACTGTCCATTTTCTTCATTCGGCCGAATTGAGGAACTGAACCAACTGCTGCTTTAACGCAGCATGCAATTCGTTGTCTTGCACCACGTGCGAGAATAATTAAGCTTTTCGCTGAGCGTCTTGCGCAAACTGGGTCCGTAAGAAATAGGTGGTTACGAATTGCTTGTTCGACAGATAATATTAGCTGTGGTCGAGGTGGCCCGGGAGAACCTACAAACAATAACAGGACAATTTTTTTGCCACAAGTTTGTTTCTGCATTGGGTCTTGACCATTTTTGGTTTCAGGATGAGGAAGTAACGCAGTTGACGAAGTATGGTAATCGATGGAGATATAGATTCGTGGCGATAAACATCTTCCTTTTGGGCTTTTTGAAATCTCTCGTTACATTTATAACAAAATGGGACCAAATTCATATTGTAACATGACTCTTGCCCACCTTTTAGAAGTGAAACTTCTTAAAGGGGTGAACAAAATCAAAGATCATTGAAGAAAGAGTACCAAAGGAAAAAACAGCGAATGAGAAAACAAAATTTAGTGAGAAAAATAGGGAACACCCAAGCTACCATCTCAGCGAAAGCGTCTCGCAACATTATTATCACTTGGTAGTTCTTTAAGAAAGCCACTCAATTTGAGATCACACACCGAACCTTGTTCAACGCACGAAATTTTTGTGTCTTCAAAGCATGTCTTAATATGATACTTTAAAAGCTACTCTACTTACTTGAAACAAAGTCATATCCAAACTTTGCCGGGACAAATGCAAAAAATCCGACAAGAAGTACTTGCATTCCCATGGCCATTGGTTTATCCTGTGGCAGAACACTTCGGAAAATGATTATGATCTTGCCAACCAATGTTGTAGCAAGAAGCGAAGCCATGCCCAGACTAAGCACTTGAAATTGAACCCACGATTTATAACAATTTTCCTGATTACAAGCCCCTTCGGTAGCTCTCATAGAAGACCACGTAGTGTCTGTATCCATACCACACGAGCATCCTTCATAAATCTGGAAAATACAAAATGTTTCAATCTGATCCTTTTTTGAATTAATTTATCAACACTTACAGCGACGTTATTGATAACCACTTGTGTCTGACAACCAGCATAGCATGGTGAGAAATACGTCACTGTACTGTTTTCGGGACAAACTGGCAGGAAGGTTGTCGGCGAACATATACACTGTCGCGAGCAGTATGGTTGAGCTAGTTTCTCCATTGAAAACCCAGCAATTGGCCCTACATCACATCTAATAAACACCAAGGCTGCAAATATTCCCGCTATTATGATGCCATGAGTTATATTCATCCCTGAGATAGTCCTAGATAGTAGAGAGAGAGACAATTCTAAAAATAACGCAGAAAAAATACAAACACCTCTTACCTTGCTGATAGCTTAAGTTTGGATATGATCAACCCTACTATCAAGACCGCTGTTCCCGCACAAGGTGGCATTAGAAAATACGAAACAAATCTTAAATTCCATTCGTCCATAAGACCATCCTGCTCACTAAACGGAATATAAAACCTTGATCGCAAATAGTTCTCCTCCTGCCCTACATAGTTGAATATGCCACCAAGAATAAACATCAATCCGCAGATATTCATCATCAGGAGCCTATTCTTTAACAACCTCTTAAAAGTCGCAAAGAAATCGGTGTCATCGATGAAAGCCGACATTCGACTTCCAAAATTGTGCATAGCTGATTCTTCGATGATCCTCTGCGCTGTATGATGCAGGACTGTCTTTACCAGTCGACGTGGAAACAAACTGAGCACAGTTCCAATCACAAAGATAATAGGCCCTATGATAGCCCAACCAAGCCACCATGATGAATTGGCTAATGTAACTATCATGGTTATGAAATAGCCAAACTGAAACCCGCTAATAGCTGCGCAAAGAGCGACTCCAATTACAGCCGGACTGTCGATGGATTGAGAATTGTCATCGACGTAGGTGATGCCGATGACGATGAATGCGAGGTTGCCCATTCCAATGGCGAATTGTAAGACGAAAAGTAGAACCAAGGTTCCCATTCGACTTTGTTCAATCTCCAAAGTTATCCGGCTTAGTTGAGCGGATGGGCCACAGAGGGAGTTACTATAGGTGTGCGATGATGCTATGTCTGATGCTCTAAAAAGTAGGTTTTCACATTATTAGCATTGATAAGTCGAATAGTGTGACTTACGGAGTCATGATAGCTGGAATGATTGCCATGACACATATTACGCCTTGAAGCACAGTGACGCCTCCTAGCCAGCTGATCGGATGAAATTTGTAGGCCCAGTGTGCAAAGAAGAGACCAAACAACGCTTGAAAGATTCCACTACTGACCAGGAGCCAATCTGGAGAAACATTTTTACGAAATTTATTAAATGCTTTGTGAACAATTTTTAGTCGCAAGTATTTAAATGGAATGTATATTAAATCCCCTATTGCAATATTATATGAACGTTTGTTGGTTGCAACCCATTTTATAACCTTTCAGTTAAATATCAACAAAATAACGTTGCTGCTTAAATTGGATGGTATGGTAATTGATCAAACTTACTTATTAGGTGGGGGCAGTGGTCTACACCTACGCTTTTTCAAAAGCCCTACCTCTTGCGAAAGTCTAACAAACAGTATGTATAACATTGTCTCCGTTCGGAGTCGGCGTTAGACAGGTGGTTCACATCTTTGTATTTAAAGGCAGGCAGAGGTGCAAAACATTTAATCCCAAAAATTAATTTATACAATGTATCGCGCTTTTGTGTGACTTCTAGAACATTTTACATGTTACCTACCCCAAAATCGTTCACCCTATTGGAAGACACTATAACTTTTGCTGGTAACTGTCACTTTTGTTTTGATACATCTAAAGTAAGCAGTTTCAAGAAGCTTGTCCACAAGCCATGGAACACTACACTCCTCAGGATCGCGAAATACTCTGACTTTTACCCAATAATTCCTCTATGATTTTGCACACAGTCCATTTCCACGCAGAGTTTCCGTTCCGGACGTTCGTCTTAAAGAGAACAATACGGAGGGCTCCGTACCTTACGTTCGGCCGAGAATATATCTGTCGTAAATATAAATATCGTGGAGTTTCAATAGAAATCCATTAGACTTTTACAATGGAGATTTTGAAGGATGCATTTTCTGCACAAATGGTGATTTACACTGCCGGCAAAAATGCACAATTTGAATTCTTTTTTAAAATTTACTTAAAAATTACCCGAAAACTGTTTTTTTTTTTTTTTTACTGAAAATGACCTCAAAAAGTGGGCGTGGCAAAAAAGAAATATAGGTGTATATTGAGATTCGCTAAACTTTTTCGAAATTCCTTCCCAAAAACAACGTTTTTCTGAAAATGGGTGTGGGATCGGGCGAATTTTGAAATTGTTAAAACTTATTAATATTAAAGAGTTCGTGTACCAAATTTCATTATTCTAGCTCAAAAATAAGGTTCCAAAAACTGGTATTGTGTGGACGGATGGACGGACAGACATAGCTTAATCGATTCAACTAGCGATTCTGAGCCGATCCATATACTTTAAAATATATCTGACGAAATTATTTCTCTCATATACCACATTTTAAGCATTAGGTGAGTATTTTTGAGCCACCCTGTAATTTGTTATATTTTGATAACACACAGTCCAGCACTTAATCCACACTCTCCCACTCGTACTCTCTCCCATTCTGCTCCTTGCAGAAACATAAATAAACTCAACGTGAGATCAAATTAACGTATATTCACCTTTCTTACTGCTAGCTACAAGCTCGCCCTTACCAGGATTGGACCGATATGGCAAACATCCGAAACTTCTTTTTCGGGTAAAGTGAAAGTATGGTCTGCGATATCTTCAGCTCTTACATATTTGAATATGAAAATAGACGTGCATTTATTTACTATGATTGAATTTACTGAATGCTCTGAATTTACTATTCAGAGCATTTTGTGGAGATTTTAGATAAATTTTTGGTGTCTTAATTGCAAATCCTTTCTGGCTGTAACCAAGGATATGGTTCCATCAGAACGGATAAACGTCACACAAGTCTAATACGTCTCTGCCACTAGTTCGTGAAATGTTCTCTGGCAAATTGATCTCTTGGAGGGGTGGCATCTATTGGCCTCTACGCAGTCCTGATTTAACCTCTATGATCTATGGGGTTACCTCCAATCCGAAAGTAAATATTCATCACAAAATGGCAGCAATGACAGAGTCTACCTGCTGAGGAATTATAAGAAATTTCACGATTTGACTAAATGATTCCTTACATGGGTGTAGTGTAGTTTGATACATTATTCAACAATTTTTAATCGATTGACTAAAAATAAACTTTCTTTAAGACATGTTGTATCTTAATGAGACACTTTTTCAAAATTCCTTACAATTTCACCAAAAACGAAGTTTTTATGTAACGTGGGGGTGTTAGATTTATTCATTTATTTTTATACCCTATCCCATAGGGGTATATTAGTTTTGATACTTAGTTTGTAACATAGAGAAATAATTTAGCTACATATACCTCAAAGTATATGGATCGACTCAGAATCGCTAGCTGAGTCGAATTAGCCATGTCTGTCTGCCCGTCCGTCCGTCTGTCTGTTCGTCACCAATTTTTGGGCCTTAAATTTTGAGCTAGGATAATGAAATTTGGTATATAGGATCCTTGTCCGAGTCACCAGAACAAGTGTAAAAATTTTTAAAATCCGCCCACTGCCACGCCCCCTTTTAGAAAAAACGTAGTTTTAAGCCAAACCGTAAGGAATTTCAAAAAAGTGTGTAAGCAACATATTTAGACAATCCTAATATGTATCTATATTTCGTCCATACAAAGTTTTTTGCCACGCCCACTTTTTGGGTGCGTTTTTAGTAAAAAACGTTTTTTGTCCAAATTTTAAAACTTTCGAAAAAAATTTTGATGCAAATACTTCCGCAATGGTAATATAAACATTTTGTCCATAGATCATTTTTACCTACGCCCACATTTTGGGGGCGTTTTCTTACAAAAACCATTTGTATACCCCATCCCAAGGCATTAGCAATAGAAATACGTTGTTTTTTGTCGAACCACAAAAGATTTTGAGAAACTGTCTGAGAAATATATTGTGACAATATCATTTTCTGTTTTTCATCGCCATAAGGCCTATATTTTGAGGATATTAATTTAAAGGATGGGATGGGATAGGGTATTCAACGATCCGCATAGCGGATTGTAGCCTCTCATATGTTTATACCCTATCCCATAGGGGGGTATATTAGTTTTGATACATAGTTTGTAACATAGAGAAATAATTTTGCTACATATACCTCAAAGTATATTAGCCATGTCTGTCTGTCCGTCCGTCCGTCCGTCCGTCCGTCCGTCCGTCCGTCTGTCTGTTCGTCACCGATTTTTGGGCCTTAAATTTTGAGCTAGGATAATGAAATTTGGTATATAGGATCCTTGTCCGAGTCACCAGAACAAGTGTAAAAATTTTTGAAATCCGCCCACTGCCACGCCCCCTTTTTGAGAAAAACGTATTTTGTGGCCAAACCATAAGGAATTTTGAAAAACTTTCTGAACAACATATTTAGACAATCTGAATATCTGTATTTCGTTCATATAAAGTTTTTTGCCACGCCCACTTTTTGGGGGCGTTTTTAATAAAAAACGTTTTTCGGTCAAATTTTAAAATTTTCTAAAAAACTTTTGATGCAGAATCATTAGTAATATAAATATGAACATTTCGTCAATAGACCATTTTAACCCACGCCCACTTTTTGGGGGCGTTTTTATATAAAAACCATTTTTATACCCTACCCCATAACATATGCAGTAGAAAACCTTGTCTTTTGTAGAACCGTAAAAGTTTTTTATAAGCAGTCTGAAGAATTTGTTGTCACCATGTCATATTCTTTATTTTATCCACATCGTGTTTTTAGCCATGTCCACTTTTTGGGGATTCTAGTTTTACAGATAGGATGGGATAGGGTATTCAACGATCCGCACAGTGGATTGTAGCCTTCTCATATGTTTTTTTTTATCTTATATGCAAAGTATATTTAAGAAGATATTTATATTATTGGTCCCAGATTTTAGTAATCTTGGGGTTGCAGTTTCTTAAATGATGAGCCTATGTTAATGACACATTAACTAGTTTAAAAAAAAAACAAATTTAATGACTGAAACCATACTTATAGATTTAGAATAAATGACGAAAATGTCTACAGAACAATATTTCCATCATGTTAGATTCTTGTTTATTTTAGCACTAGAAAATGTTGCTCTAAAAGGCGAATTGTAACTGGTTCGTTATCATTTGACTAGTATGGCTCCTGACGTTGTAAACTGTGGATCTACCATAATTGTTGTCAAAACGAATACCCCACTCAATGTCAAATCACGAGTTTGACGCGCGATATGCTCCTACGCATACAATTAACTGTCACATATCGGTACAATAATAAGAGCTTCTAGCTTCAGAACTTTAAATTCACTAATCTCCCCTCCGATGTGTCATTAGATTTCCTATAAACATTTTATTCCCAAAAATGTACACTTGTTAAATCAATTTAATAATAACCTATTAATAATAATCTTTACATACCAACAATAACTGAATCATATCCGTACGCAGTCGCTGCCTGTTTTGCGGATATTCGAAAGTAAGATATGGCAGCGCCCTGAAGTATTCCAGCAAGGGATAAAACGACTATAAACCATTTAAGTGAGGCCAACTTCTGACACCTTGCACCGCGACACCATCTCAGCCTTGTAATTCCACAATCGATTGAATCTGATAACGATTCGAGAAAAAAAATTAAATTTATAAACCATTTCACAAGCACTTTGAAATATTTATTTTCGATGGATAATTTGTTTTTAACTAACCACTTGAAATATTATTCGCGCTCGCCGTTAGAGTTGGATAGTTTGAGTTTCGATCTCCACTTTCCATTGCTTTCGTTGTTTTTTAAACTTCGTTTTCGATGTATTTGGAATTTTATTCAAAAATAAATTTACATAGTTTTATTCCCAATAATGTTGGGAATTGTTCCGTTCACGGAAAGAGAATGTTTTCGTGAGCGATTATTCGGTGAAATGACTAATATGTGAGACAGGTGAAGTTCTAATGTCTGAAAAACTGATAAAGATAGTGTAACAATGCTGTTATCAATTTATACGAACATGAAAAAAAAAAGTAAACAAGTCTGTGCCAATATATCTTTAACCACCAACACAGATATGGAAAAATCTTTTAAAAAGAAAAAAAAGAATATGAGGAATTGGAACGACTCCGAAAGCAACATTTACAGGGTGATCACAGATAATGACGAAGTAATGAAACTAAACTAGTCAGTCGCATAAATGAATGTTATTTACTTGGATCTTGCACTCAAAATGTGAGAACTGCACGAGAGGTTTACAGCCACCCAACTTTTACAGAGAAACTTTCTGTGCTTGTAAAGGGTGATCCATTTCGAGGTTCCCTACTTTTTTAAAGAAAAACACAGAAAATTCAAATTTAATGGAGAATGTTTATTATCATTTGAAGGAACATACTTTGGCATTTATTTTTTGAAGATTATGTCTATCAAATGTTGGCCGTTGCTACGTCGCAGATGGTCCATCCGTTGAGTCCAATTTTCGATCACTCGTTCGAGCATTTCGACTGGTAACTGGCGAATGACACGCGTGATGTTTTCCTCCAAGGCCTGAATCGAAGCGGGTTTGTCGGCATAAGCTTTTGACTTTACATATCCCCACAGGAAAAAGTCTAACGGTGTGATATCACACGATCTTGGTGGCCAATCGACCGGGACAAAACGTGAAATTATGTGCTCACCGAAATGTTCTCTCAATAAGTCCATTGATTGATGCGATGTGTGGGAAGTGACGCCGTCTTGCTGAAACCAAATGTCGCCGAGATCACGAGCTTCAATTTCAGGCATTAAATAGTCGGTTATCATGGTCCGAGTTGCTGCGAACGGCGCCGAATCGACTCTCCACGGTCTTCGTGTACACTCTCAGCTACGGCCGCTTTATTTTCTTCACAGCGTGCTGGACGTGGTCTATTCGGTCGAATATTATCCAATAATGAATGCTGGGTCTCAAAATGGGTGATGGTGTTGCGAATAGTACGCTCAGTAGGCCGATTATGTTGACCATAAGTTGAGCGAAGTGCACGAAACACATTCCTCACAGAACGTGAATTTTCATAATAAAGTTGAACAATTTGTAAACGTTGTTCACGCGTAAGTCTTTCCATTATGAAATGCCAAACAATACTAAACAAAAATAACATGACAGCATGACACGACTCACACGTGATCTGTCAAAAAAGGCTATTGAAAAAAGAATCTCTACTTGGATCACCCGTTATATACAAAAAATAACTCCCAATGGTCTACAATCCCAGTTAGGATGAACTGCTGAAAAACCTACATGAGCTTTATGCCTACGGGCAATAGGCCATATAGAAATTTCAAGGGCTAATTTCAACCACTTGAATAGATCTTGAATAAAGATGGTGTCGGACGGGTCTTTCGGCTCGAAAGAACAAGGGTAACGTTTTGTCCCGTAGTTTATACTGACGGCCTTGTACCTGATAAATCGAACTGGTCCTCTAGGTTGGAGTGCTTTAAGTTATCTAAGCAATCACATAATATTGCTATGAAAGAAACAAAAGCGTCGGAAAGGACTGTTTTATTGTTGACGACCATGACAAAGGATAAAAGGACCACGTCGTTCGTATCTACTCCTGGAACGTTAAAAACATAACAGAAAAGGTGCACCCGAACAACTAGTGAAAATCTTAAGCTACAAAGCACACGTTACTGCCATATAGGAAATACAATCGAATGAGCCGGGGAAAAGGAGGATAAAAAACTGTGACATTTACTATGGTCCATGTAAGCAGAAGCAGCGACTGTTCGGATGCAGATTGGTCATAACCGACATTCAAAGGCACGCAGTATCATGCTTCAAACATCCACATCAAGGCAAGTGAAATTGCTAAGGATGCTTTCTACGGTTTTATAGTTTTATAAGCGTGCGAAGTACGATGTTGAAATCGTGTTGGGAGTATTTTAACGCAAAAGTAGGATGAAAGCGTATGGCGGTCGCCAGATTAACGGACGATTAATCACTTTGAAAACACTCTGACAGACAAGAGATAATGATCCAGTATTTTGGATGACCCAACCTTCCGAAAAGCTAACATCGATTCAGAACACTTCCTGATTATGATGTTCGTAAGTTTTTTTTTTTTTTGATAATTCGTATTGAGTCACAGTCAAGATGAGATTATCGAAGAACTTAAAAGTAGGAAGCCTGCGATAATCCCAACGATAATCCCACCAACTTTGCATTCAAATACCACAAATGGTCAGGGATATTTCTGCAATGTCACATTCTTTAATTTTGTAGTCTAACAGACTATGCAAAATACCTAAGTCTTGCTTCGGTGCAAGATGAGCTTTTCGAGCATTGAACCAAGTTTTACAATAAATTTTAACTAGAAAACAGAAATGCCATGCACAGAACTCTCTTCTTCTTTAGACATCTTAAATTGACGACGAAAATTGAACATTTTTAAGTAGTTAATAGCCTTTGCCATCAACCTAGCGTGATGAATGGATCCTTTAGTTTTAAAACCCACAACATTGCCGTCTAGTGATCCAACAAATACGAGAACCAACTGCAATAACTCCTTGCAGTCACCTCTGGGGTGGCTCATAGTTTATTTGGTCTCGAATTCTGCAGTAACATTTGCAATTACTTCTGGAGTTAGCTGCTTTTGTATTAGATTATCACTGATACCTGTGTCCTATTTTCCTTTGTTTATCTTGGGCCACGCAGTGAAGAATCTCTTAAAAATGTCTGGGTGAAGTCCAGTGGTTAATCCCATTTTTGTGTCTTAGCAGAATTTCGAAGATATGGTTACGGCAAGCTAGGTATAACAATTATCTTCCTAACATTTGTTCCATTATGACGCATGCTACTTTTAGTCTTCCCGTGTTGGATGCTGTAGCGTCGAAGAACATTGCCTTAACGGTGTTGGGAAGACCCCATTCATGTAGGCATGCATATACGGCTACGGCTTGCTCCTCTCCAGAGCTGTTTGCTGTTACAGGAACTACCAGCAGCTGTTCCTTTACTTTATTTAAATTTTATTTAGTATATTGTTCTCTGAACATTTGCCTTCTATAATGTAAAAAAGTTTTCGAGACTTTGTACTCAAGAGGGTCAAGGTTTAGTGCTTCTAGAGTAGCTATTATATTCTCGTGGCATTTCTGTCGGATACCTTACATCTAACAAAATGTGTAGGGCAGGAGTAAGTACGGAAGGCACTACCTTCAACAAATACGTCCTGCTACTGGGATACGCAGACGACATCTACTTCATTGTGTTGCTCCCAACCTTTGTTATAGAAGCATTTAAGGCCACATCAACCTCACGAATGACACCTTAGTGGATATAAGACGAAGACTATCCCTAGCAAACCGATGCTATTTCGATTTAGTAGAACAAATGGGATCAACACTGTAAACCCAAAGGTTAAGTCTACTCAAACCTAATCCTACCAGGCCTACATTGCGGCGCCGAGTGGTGGCCAATATGCCAGAAATGGGATCAAATATTAGGCACTCTCGAAAAGAAAATCCTTCGTGAAATGTTTGGTCCTGTTTGCGAGGAAGTAGAATGGAGGAGAAAATACAACCGCAAACTTTATGAGCTGTACAAAGAAGTGGATGTATTACAATATATATAAACACATTGGACTTCATTGGATCGGCCACATCGAGCGAATGAATAATAATGCTCCAGCCAACAAAATCTTCTAATCCAGGCTTTAGGTTCGAAGCTACAAGGAAGACCGGACCTCTGATTAAATTTTAATTGCGTATGCCAGAGCGCTTGGACTGAATAACTGGCAGCGTTCCCAGGATCGCAGAGGGTGGAAGGTGCCTTGACTCAGACGTAGACCCTCAACGGGACGGGAGCTCATTAAGTAAAGTAAGCATATTCTCTTCCGACGATCACCCACCTTGACGTGTAAAATGGCTTAGATAATTTCCAATGAACCAAATAGCTTAACCAGTGGCTTATGTGGAGGGTCACTTTTACGCATAAACTGTCAGGGCGCCTCCAAGGTAAGGTGCAAGCCGATACCTGCATGGCTGGGGGAGTGTCCAGTCGCTAGCGGAAACTCTAGATACCGGGGGACCTTTAGTTTTTCCCTTTCCTGCCTACAGGCGTTAAGTACAGGATGAAACCTTTTCCCCCTTACTCGGGGTCCTAAATAGACATAACAAAACCAAAAAAAAAGGACGAGTGCAAATGAATCGGGCACTCCAACTCATATAAACACCGAATCTCAAACATAACTGACGGAGGAGAAGGAAAGTCTCAAATCAATTTATCAATTTATTATAATCGTTTCCATAAAACGATTGAAAAAAAATCGATTTGATTAATTGCAGTGATGAACAATATTCTGATAAGATGCCGCACATGTTTCACTCAGAATTAGGGCCTTTTAAATTTTAAAAGCTACATAAAATTTAGTTATCTTTTAAATAAAACAACTTTAAATCAATTTCTTAGTGTAGAAAAGTCGGGCAGTTTTTATTCAATATATGTCTGCACAAAGAGTGTTGACCTCCAAAATAGGCAGTACGTGATCTTTCAACTTGTTCATGTTTAAACCACAACAACACATCAAAAATTTATGCGAACATTTCATGCATCTTACTTATCGTCGCGTCGGTAAGATGCATCCAGACTACTTACAGTCGATTGCATGTAAACAGAACAGTAAAAGCTTAAGCAATACAATAAGCTAGATACTAATTCCTAGAAGTTGATTAAAATTTGTTGAAAAGAAGTGCACATGTAAGTACACACCGCACCGCATCTCAGTCATAAGTGAATACTTGACATTACAAAAGAATACAAAACTGTGTCACTAAACGTCAGTTGCGTTTTGTGTCACAAGAAAAAAAAACTTCTCTGCATGTCATTTTTTTAGTCACCGGCAAGTTAGTACACTTGATTAAAGTGTCAGTGTCAGTTATTATTTGAAAAAAGAGGAATTACACTTTTTTTCGTATACATATTCTGTTGACTTGCCTGTGCGCTCTTATGGAATGGCAGATGTTACTCTCTCGTCTAATCAAAGTCATAACAATTTAATTCCACATGCGCAGTTCTAATATTTTATTTTAATCTAACATTTACTATACACTTCTGTTAAATGATAGAAATAATAAATAATAATCGACGGAAGAATTGGAAGTATGACACCATCGTCATCGAAGCACAGGAAGAGAGCTCAGTGGAAGTCGCTGCTAAGGTGATCGCGGTACTCGTAAGAGAGTCGAAATTCGTATCTGCATTCAGTTCAATTATTTCGGTTCTCCAATCCATTAGGTTGATAATACAATAGGTTCGTATTTGTATAAGGGGGGCCAACAGAGTAATGGTGTTAAATTGTTCTCAAATGCTTAATCACAGTAAAGCATAGGACGGCTGATAAGCTCGTAGTATAAAAATTCGAATTTAATTGATTTTTTTGTTTAGTGTATTGTCCGGCAGGTGTGTGATAAGGTGGTCTCTTTAAAAATGAATTAAACCCAATTTAGACTATATGTGATAAAGTGTTCAGTGGGGAATCTAACATTGAAAAGGGATAAACTGTTTGCAAATCGGGTGAGTAAGGGATAACTGTTAGTGCACTTGGAGAACGACTTAGTTAAACAAAAATGTGTGGGTGCAAGTGTCTATTTAATCGCGCAAGTTGATCGTGTTTATTTTAAATGGATTGATAATTTGAAACAACAAAACATGAATTTTTGGTATTTCAATTCTCACGAGAATTATTTATTTATTTTTTAACTCAAACAAAGTGCAATACATTCATTGCGAGATAAGAGAGGGTATATGCATCTGAAATTGTATTTTAAGGGCTTATGTATGTGGGTTTATCCCCAGAATGTATTTCGCTTTTCGATTGTGTACCAGTACCAGTAATTGATCCCTTTCAATTGGTGTTTTCCTAAATAATTGGTAATGGTGACAGGGGTCTGTTCGAGCACTGTATCTCTGGTTATGACATTTTATACCTAATGCAAACATCATTCCTGGAGTGGCACCTCTCTGTATCTTTCATAGCGCGCTTTTATTACTCTTTTTTCTTTATTTTGAAAAGCCGGTGTTCTTCTTTCCTTCTTTGCTTTTAGAGATAAATGCAGCTTCTGCAACTGCAGCTAAACCTAGTAGGCATCAGTTTTGCTTGTCGAGATTCCAGCAGTTTTTTCCTTTTTTAGATAAACATGAATTCCCGATAAGGAATAATTCCAAATTTAACAAAATGACCCTAATAGTATCTACCAGCTATCCCTTGTTGTAAACTATTTATGTTTTTCAATTGAAACAGTTGGGTCTTTTGGTTATCTCAGTCGCAATCCAACACCTATTCACGCTTTAATTTCGCTCTTCTCCCCCAGTATAGTGCGATAAATAAAATTCTTATTCCATTTCTATATCAAAAGCTTATTGGAGATTAAAATGTCTATATTGAATATCTACCACTTGCATGACGAATTGTTAATTGATTAATTATATTAGTTATGTTATATCTCTTAACTCAAACAATCTGTAAGAACATTTCTGAATCGATTTTTTTTTGCAATCAAATGTAAAATTATATAACATTTTGATGGGTTGGATATTTTGAACTTATCGTATAGAAGGACTATATAAAAATATTTTATAATAATATAAATGGAAAATATCTTAAAATGAAACAAAAAACATATGAGAAGGCTACAATCCGCTGTGCGGATCGTTGAATACCCTATCCCATCCCATCCTTAAAATAATATCCTCAAAATGTGGGCTTTATGGCGATAAAATACAGAAAATGACATTGTCACAATATATTGCTCAGAGGGTTTATCAAAAAAGGTTCGACAAAAAAAAAACGTTTTTGTATTGCATATTTTTTTCGAAAATTTTCAAATTACGCCAAAAAAGTTTTTTTTTTATAGAAAACGCCCCCAAAAAGTGGGCGTGCCAAAAAATTTTGTATTGACGAAATATAGATAATACGATTCTCTAAATATGCTTTTCAGACACTTTTTTAAAATTCTTTACGGTTTGGCCAAAAACCGGGCGTGGCAGTGGGCGGATTTTAAAAATGTTTACACTTGTTCTGTAGGCACGGGCGAGGATCCTATATACCAAATTTCATTATCCTAGCTCAAAATTTAAGCCCTAAAAATCGGTGACGTACAGACGGACGGACGGACAAGAAATATGGATTAAATATAGAAAATGACATTTTTATAACATATTGTTCAGACTGCTTATAAAACACTTTTACGGTTCTACAAAAGACAAGGTTTTTCTCCTGCATATGTTATGGGGTAGTGTATAAAAATGTTTTTTATATTAAAACTATTAAAATGGTCTATAGACGAAATGTTTTTAAAATGTTACCAATGATTCTGCATCGACATTTTTTTCGAAAACTTTAAAATTTGACCGGGAAACGTTTTTTTTTACAGAAAACGCAGCGGGCGGATTTTGAAAATTTTTACACTTGTTCTGTAGGCACGGACGAGAATCCTATATACCAAATTTCACTATCCTAGCTCAAAACGTAAGGCCTAAAAATCAGTGACGTACAGACGGACGGATGGACGGACGGATGGACGGACGGACGGACAGACAGACATGGCTTAATCGACTCAGCTAGCGATTCTGAGTCGATCCATATATTTTGAGGTATATGTAGCTAAATTATTTCTCTATGTTACAAAATATGTATCAAAACTAATATACCTCTATGGGTTAAGGTATAATGAGTGAGTAGGTATTCGCTGTCCTTATGTGCCATGATGGCTGCCATTTCGAGATGAATATTTTCATTCAAATGTGCCAGAGAAGTTAGTTTATTGGCGTAAAATTTAGATTTGAGATAACCCATCAGGAAAAAGTCAATAGAGCTTAAATCAGGACTTCGTATTTATGTCACCTCATTTGTCTGGAGATCTATTTGCGAGGGGAAGTTTCACAAAATTATGACAGAGACATATTCAACGTATGTAACGTTGCTCCGTCCTGCTTGAATCACGTTCATTGGTAAAAGCCAAGTAATTTTCAGGCACCAAGAAGTCGTCAAATATCTCGATATGACATTCGCAACTGCACGTCACATTTCATCTTACGATTTCCTTAATAATTCGAGTGAGTTCTTAACTATTAAATAACTTTCTTAGCCCGAAGAAACAGCGGTTAGAAGGAGTAATTCTTTGTTTCATTGCTGACGAGATGTTGTTGTAGGAGTTAAAGCGGAGCTGAGATAAATAAGGTCCCATACTACCTCAAAGTTATATCTGTCAATGGTGACGTTCTGTCCAATTCGTCGATGTTGTGTGACCTTTCGCATTTTTTCCGCTTCTTTACTAGCAAACGTGGCTATAACATCACGTTGCGCCCGACCAATGATGTCAATATCGTCGGCTTTGAAATCGATGAATATGTAGAGAGTCTTCTTGGGTTTTTTGGATCTGCCGAAGTGCGAAAAATTGATCAGTTGTGGACTTTCCTGTCCTAAAACCACACTGACAATGGCCGATCAAGTTGCACCCTTCTTAAGCTTAAGTTTATATAGTGCTATCCTCACTTCACTGGTCAGGTTTTCACTAATGTCGACAATATTGAATGGTTTCTTTGGCCTGACAGCGGCAGATTGTTCGTCATCGCCGTTTAACAATCTGCAGAAGTGGTACTTCCATATTCTCATCATCGACTTTATCGCAACAACGATATTTCCTTGTATCCCTGGCTTTGACGTATTACACTTAAAAAAACATGAGAACATCATGCATGCATACTTCTTGCACGATAGAGGACCTCCTGTTTTATGCCGACTCCGAACGGCTAAGTTGTCAAAAAAGTTAAGACCGATAATTTCTCGCTGCACAAAAGGTCACTTTAGGTGAATGAATTGGTGTCTGATGATTGCGTTTCAAATTCGTTGCACTCAAGTAGCGCCAGTTCTACTTATCCCCTATTAAATTCAGACGAAAATGAGCTTCATCTGAAAATTAAAAGGACATAGTACCTCCTGGATTACAGTGGGTAACTGATATCTGCTCCCTCGTAGCTTAGAGCCTCCCTTAATTTGTCGGTACCCTCTACCTCTTGACCATACAATACATTTAAGTGCAGATTCAAATGTCGACGTCGTTGACCTTTTCCCAATTTCCCGCTCAGAAGGTCTGTGTTCGATTCGCAGTCAGTTGTATCAACTGTTAAGAAAAAACTTGTCTCAACTCAACCGAGTGGCCATTTGTTAAAGTTTAAAGAAATCTACAAAATTCTGAACATTTTATGTCGGTAGATATGTGAATATGATATACTTACTTACTTAAGTGGCGCTACAGTCCGGAATGAACCTGGGCCTCAACCAACATGCCTCTCCAATTAGCCCGGTCCTTAGCTAACTGCCTCCAGTTGCGCACTCCAAGTTGGTTGAGGTCGGTTTCCACTTGTGCGCGCCACTTAAGGCGAGGTCTTCCTCTACTGCGTCCGACGTCTGGCTGGGAATCGAAGACTCTGCGAGCCGGAGTATTGGTGTCCATTCGTTCTACATGTCCTTGCCATCTTAAACGTCCAATGCGGAGTTTTTTGACCAGGGGCATGTCGCTGTACAGCTCGTATAGTTCTTGGTTGAATCTTCGTCTCCATAGCCTGTCAAACGCAAACGGGACCGAAGATTTTTCGAAGAATTTTCCTCTCGAATCTACCAAGGATTTCTTCATCCGCTTTTGATACGGTCCATGCTTCAGCGCCGTAGAGCAGGGCTGGGATGATCAGGGTCTTATATAGGATCTCCTTAGTAGTTCGAGTGAGGGCTTTACTACTAAATTGCCTTCTTAGCCCGAAGAAACAGCGGTTGGCAAGAGTAATTCTTCGTTTAATTTCTGACGAGATGTTGTTGTCAGAGTTAATAGCGGAGCCGAGGTAGACAAAGTCCCGTACTACCTCAAAGTTATATCTGTCAATGGTGACGTTCTGTTCAATTCGTCGATTCGTGATGACAGCATATACTTAGTCTTACCCTCATTTACTGCTAAAACCATTTTCGCCGCTTCCTTCTCTATGCTAGCAAACGTGGCTATGACATCACGTTGAGTCCTACCAATGATGTCAATATCGTCGGCGTATGCTAGTAGTTGCACCGACTTTTGGAAAACTGTGCCTCTGGTGTTGGCTTTGGAGTTTTGCACAATACTCTCAAGAATCAGATTAAAGAAGTCACATGACAGCGCATCGCCTTGCCTAAATCATTTTTTGGTATCGAATGTGTCGGTGAGGTCGTTTCCGACCCTGATGGAGCAGCGAGAATTCTCTATCGTCATCCTACACAAACGGACGAGTTTGGGCGGTATACCAAAACTAGACATGGCTCTGTACAGTTCGTCTCTATAAATGCTGTCATATGCGGCTTTGAAGTCGATGAATAGGTGGTGGGTATCGATTTGGACTTCTTGAGTTTTTTCCAGGATCTGCCGAAGTGTGAAAATTAGATCGGTTGTGGACTTACCTGGCCTAAAACCACACTGATAAGGGCCAATCAGGTTGTTGGTAAACGGTTTCAGGCGTTCACATTTTACGGCAGATAGGATCTTGTAGGCGACGTTGAGGAGACTTATGCCTCTGTAGTTGGCGCAGTTCAGAGGGTCTCCTTTTTTTTGTGGAATGAAATGTGAATATGAAATAACTTTATATAAAACAATCGATTTTCTTATATGAGGTATTTTTATTTAATTTGGTTCTTTACAATTTTTAGGATTAGTTTTTGAATAGAACATATCAATGAATTGGCCGCCTCCATTAACCAATGTAAGATTTGACCTTTTTGCTGCTTTTTGCATCACCCGAGAATAATCTCGGACGGTATAGCCATGATTTCGACACGAATGTTAGCCTTAACCTTGATGGTCTGAGGCTTGCTGAGATACATTTTGCTTTATAAATAATCTCACGAAAAGTATGGAGGGGTATAATCTGTAGATCTGGGTCTGAAACTGCATTGTTTGATTTGCAGTGTGGCATGGCTCACAGTCTTGTTGAAACATGTAACCGTTTAGATCTTTTTCACACATTTGTGGGCAACATGAGACAACATCCACCGATATAGATTTCCATCAATGGTTTGTTCTCTTCATTTTTGTCACTTTTTGGTCATGCTATGATGTTCCATGGTTCTTCTAGGGATTTCCAAATACGGCAATTTGGCTTGTTACCGGCACCAGAGAGTGTGAAATGGAACTCGTCTGTCATCAAAATTTTCTTTCAAAAATCAGGTTCAGTGTTAGCAACTCGAGTGACTTGTCCTTATTTAAGCGACGTGAACGGTGTGACTGCAATATTCTAAGATGAATGGCATGTCAACGATCTTTTACTGTCCAGTGTTCAACAAAATTCGACACCAAATGACGAATAGACGGTCAGACGGTGCTTCTTGGCCACGATATTTTCGACAATATGAACGTTGAGTTAACACAATTGAACGACTATTCTCAGTATGAAGCGATTCATGGTTTGGAATTGTAATGAATTGACGTTTCTAAAAAATGTGTACCTAAGACAATCGCTTGATAAATCTCGATGTTATTTAACTTTTACAAACTATATAAAATATGGCACACTGTGAAAAATTCTTAAGTACAGAATTTAACCTTATTCACACTTTAAAGCAATTTAACTATTTTGATTAAACTTTACATACCAAGTTTTTTTTACTTACAAAAAATCGAAACACCGGATTTTTGTTTTTATGCGAACTACACACGATCAATGTTACTCGATTGAGTCATCATTCAAGTAATATTGATCGTTTGTGTTCTCTTTAATGTTCTTGTTTGGTTTTCGTCAATTTTCATTGTTACTACTTACTAGATTAATGATGTCTAGGGTGTATCAATTTTACTTTCAATGTTTTCATTTGCGAAATACTAATCGTAAAGGCAAGATGTCTGAAAAGTAGGCATGGCAGTGGGCGGATTCTAAAAGTTTGTACACTTTTTCTAAAGCAACGCACAAGGATCCTTTATACCAAATTTCATTCTGCAAGCTCAAAATTTAAGGCCTAAAATCGGTGACATATAGACGGGCAGACTTACGGACGGCAGATTTGAAACGATAACAGAATTTTCGCAAAAATATTATCAATGCTCATTGGTATGTGTGATGGTGATTTTCCATCAATGTTACTTGACAAAAAAGGCTTTAATTAGGCATATTAATTAATATTGGCCGTGTGTAGGGCTGTTTAGGCTAATAAAGAACATTTTTAATACCTTGCTGTATATAACGGGTGGTTATAGGGCCGATGTTGAATGTGAACTACACCTAAACGTCATGTTTTTTTCTGCACTTCATGACACACAGCTACCGAAACAATGGCTCTTTTGCTCGACAAATTCAGTGTTATCTCACGTGGTGGCGATGTCGATTGGACGCCAAAATCATGTCATTTGACACCGTTGGGCTTCTTTCTTTGGGGTACGTCGATAAGCCATCAATAATTCAAGAGCTAACGGATGAGATAATTCGGCAAATTAACGGCATATAACCTCAATTGTGCCTCAGCGTCATCGAAAATTTTGGTATGGAGGTGTGCCGCCGAGGTCGCGGCTGCCATTTGGCCAATATTTTGTTCCATACATAATTAAACCATACCAATATTATCATAATAAGAAAAAATGACAATAATTTCCTTAATAATTTGTGCTTTATTCAAAATTAACATCGGCCCTTTAAATTTAACCACCCTTTATTATCTAGTTGAATAAAATTGAAAATTAATATTACAATTGGCATTTGTAACCATGCCTTATAATTATTTTTAATTGAAAAATTTCTTAAGGGAATTTTATAATTGCAATTTTTGAATAAAGTGAACACGAACCTTTACTTGGTAGAGATATCTACGAACATGATTCAGTTCAAGATTCGAGGAGCTCCTACCTGTTCGTGATGTTGCTTGTTTCTTTTGAAAAAAAACATAAGGATATAAGCAGCCTCCTCTTTGTGAATGCATAAAGTACTACATCCCTCTCTAACCCAAATTATTCCTTTATTATGATTTAAACGGGTTTATAAAGTATGAACGGACTAAACACGTCAAATGCCTAATACAATAAAATCTTGGATAGGTCCCATTATAGCTTTATAGGTACGCATGGCGCCAAAGATTGTGCTGCCCACTTAGGGTTTATCTTGTTACGAAAGAATAACAGTCTACGATACTTAGATATCAGAAAATGATTAAGTTCTACTAAAAAACACTTTTTTCGTTTGTCATTTTATAACACTTTTAATGAGATTAAAGATATTTTATAGTGGTCAAAGTGAACTCGTGCGATATTTTTTTGCCGATTCATTTAATAATTTGGGATCGTACACAAACGAGATATATTTCTTCTTGAAAATACAAAATGCAAAGAATTTTGAGTTTCCATCGTCATACGAAAGTTAGCATTTTGTTATCAACTGAATTACAAGTGGGACAAGGCACACTTTTTAATACGGATATGCACTGTATATATAGATGTATTAGCAGAGTAATTGATTACGTTCATATTCGAATATATACATACGTACAAATTATGAAGTAGTACACGGTTCTACAATATTTATTGTGTCTTTTAATAAAGTCGGGTTATGTCTGAGTAGGTAGCTAATACTCTTTTGTAACGCTCTTTATAAATTATCTTTGTTTCATTTTATGGAGACATTCTTTTACTTGTCGGTTATAATAAGTACCTATAGGCTGTAAATTATTTTTTTTAATCCTGTGTTCTTTTTTGGTTGCATCTTATGCAGAAACAACCACCCCGGGTGGCCGCGGTTTGGTGATATTGTGTTCTGTGGTTAAGTGGAATTCTTCGCTTGTTCAACTTCAAAGACATGTAAATAAAAAGTTCGGTGGACTCTCATCAATAAGTAGGTACCTATCACAGACTTTCGAAAAACATTTTGCATATGATAACAAGCGCAAGAAAAGTAGCATATTCCTTTGTTCTTCGGACACCAACCATGGATGAAGTTATCACCACATCAATATCGTTATATCTGTCGTGTTTTTCATTTCCAAAAAAAAACCAACAAACAAATTCTTCAGAATTTAGCTCTACAAACTACAGAAGGCCTCTTATAAGACCCTTGACGGTTTGTATAACAAAAAAACTCACAGTAAGACTCGAATTATATTTGTACAGAAGATAACCCTATCATAATCTTCAAGTCCTCCTTTTATCCGTATAAAAAAGTATTCAAACATTCGCAGTTGAGATAATGGTTTATCAAAATAATTTCAAATATCCTGACTGTTTCGGATATATATGTGATTTTAAATATACAGACAGTATTACAATATGACAATTGTTTCCGAGATAATAGCGTTACAAATCCGATCTATGGATGTTACTCCTATTAAACCTGGATACTTCATATGGATAAATATCTGAACACGGATGGCTACTACACAAAATATGGAGTATAGTTACGAACTACCAACCAAATCCAATATTCTGAATGTAAACACATGTGGCTGCCAAATTCAAAACTTTCTGTGATTTCCCATCATTGAAGGGCATGATGGAAAAGTGAAAACTTATTTATTGAAAAGGATTTTTTGCGAAGATATATTTTTTTAGACCAATGGACCAGTAGTGTAGTCGTGACTTGCGTCAACTTATTTGTTTGACTATCCTAGCATTTTGGCGGACTCTATGCACCTAACTACTGGTTAAATTAATAAATGTATTGGTGCAAGTCACCCTAGTTTACACAACCAACGTTCAATTAAATAAAAGGTCCGACACAACTACCAAAGACGATTTTGTCCGTCTGACTTTACTTTACTTTACTTAATTTACTTTAAATTTAAGATACGAGGTTCTTTAATTTATACCCAGTTTTTGGAATCTGGATTATAGGTGGAAAATTAAAGGTAGATACCTGCCATATTTAACGTTTTTGGTAACAACGCTATTTCTCGAAAACGGCTTTAACGATTTTGCACAACTTTATGAATTTTTATTTTTGTTCTCAATATAAGTCGTTTTTATTAGGAGCAAGTTCGTACGACCAAAGAGTATAGAACTACATCGAGTATGCATCACAGCTAAAAATTTTTGTAGCCGTCTCAGAAGCGGGCGGTATCAATATTAGTACCCCACATAGTAAATTTTCGTTGTATGAGATGCGTACTCTATGTAGTTCTATACTCTTTGGTACGACCCAGTCGAGACGTGTTATTTAATGAAGATTCTGAATGACATTTTTCAGAATATTCTCTGGGCACTCACTTTTAATAATAAGTAGGTTAGGTTAGAAGGCCAATTGATGCTTTTTGAGTCGCCAGAAAATAAGGAAAAAGACGTTCGCTTGTGCACTTCTTTAAGTCACCGACGAGGCTCAGAATAGCTGTATATAACTTAAAGTATATGGATCGTCCTAGAATCGCTAGCTGAGTTCAGGACAACCATTCCCAGTTGCCTTGAATGGGAGTCGGATTCGATCGAAGCCAATAACTCAATTCACATCTACACAGATGGGTCTAAAAAAGAATCTGGAGTGGGTGGAGGTGTTTTCTCCGAGATGCTTAACCTAAACATATCCTTTCGCCTTTCCGATCATTGAAGCGTTTTCCAGGCGGAAATCATGGCAATCAAAGAAGCCTTGTCTAAGCTGAAAGGGAATGTAATATCCACCAAGGTTTTATGGAAGCAATCTCGTTCAACTCGAAATCAGTCCACTATAATGCCGGCTGTTTCTTAACGAGATGGCGGAGCATTTTACCATTCACCTCAAATATCCAAGCAACTCTGGCATAGCTCTGTCTGCTTAACGATCTGCTCTTTGAAATCTAGCCACTGCCCCCAGAAAATCGTTGTTTTTGGCCAAAAGGTAATGTATTATGAAAAAGTGTCTGAACAAGGTATTTAGACAATCTTAATAGCTATGTTTCGTTCATATAAAGTTTTCTGCCGCTTTCTTTTTTGGGGGCGTTTTCAGTAAAAAACGGTTTTTGGTAAAAATTTTAAGTAAATCGAAAAAACTTTCGAATCTTTGAAATCCGTCCACTTTTAGAAAAAACGTTGATTTTGGTCAAACAAAAAGGAATTTTGACTAGACATATCATTTGCTAAGCAATTAGAGCGATAAAACATATTGAGAAGTTTACAATCCACTATGCGAATCTTGGAATACCCTATCCCATTTCATCCTTAAATTTAACACCCTCTTAAGCCTAATTGGATTCTTTTTCAGTATTAAGGCCAAACCTTTTATTTCCTTGTAGTACTTTATATTACTACAGATCGTTATTTTGTTGAGGAGCATTAATTCATGCTGCTTTTTCTTAGGTATCTATAAAGAAGTTAACCGCGACTTCGAGTTTCCAATGGGGTTCTCAGTGATACATCTATTATTATTTTCAAAATGGTTTTTTAAACCTTCCCAGTTGTTTTTCTGTTTTTTAGTTTGAACGTTTTTAAAAATTACTCTACCTTCTTGTGATATAAATCTAGTCCTCCAGAATGTATGTTTTGTATTAAAGTCCCCTCTTTGAAAAAATGCTGTCCAAGGGAATTAAGCAAATTTCCAAACTCAATTTCGATAACCCTGCATCATGATGGGCAATAAATAGAAGATATCTTCAGTTAAGATTCTCTGCTTTTTAGCTATAGATATAGAACCAACATGCATTGTTCCGATTTCTAAATCGATCGAATGTTAGATACAGAAAACCCCCTCAACCCTCTTGAAGCTAGTTTCTCCGTCGCGGTATACTGCTGGTGCGGACTATCTAAGCTTTAGATATAGTTGTCCAGTGTTACAGATTCTCGTAACTTATTTCGTAAGACTATTGTTGAGTCAGTTTCCTTTTACTGAAGTGCCTGTCCATATAGTTATCCCTCTCACCGGTCGAATTTAGTCTATTTCTCTAATATTTCAGTTTCAAATTAAACACGAAACCAACACATGGCCAACGTTTTGACACACTTCTAACATAACATAACGTAACGATGTCCTTCTCCAAATAAATAAACACTTTCCTGCAATATAGAAATTAAATAGCCCCAAAGAATTTGTCCAATAAAACCCTAAAGTTAAAATCCCATATATACACACAGTCTGCTTATCAATATCTGCAAGTCGCCTATCGTTATCGTACTCACTTATCGGAGAACCATGCTATTCAACAAATTTCAACCATAAAATAATTGATTTCTCCACTATCCACAAGGCTTTAAACAATTTAAGTCGATTATTCGGTGGGGTAACGTTGTGTCGATCTTCGATATTTTGCAGCACGCGACGCAAAGGAATAATCTGCAGTGACCAAGGCGCTCTACGGGTTACGTCAACATGCCGACCACTCTGCGACAGGAAAATACTAATCTTTGCGGGCTGTCATTTTGGCATCCAAAATGGATGCAGCGATACGCAACCAGCAAGATGTTCATGATGGTATACGGTCTACTCGGCACCATCCAGACGATGTCATACATGTACTTCATAGTGACCCTAACGACAGTTGAGAAGCGTTTCAAAATACCCAGCCAGACAACAGGTGAGTAACAACAACGTGCTCCATTTTGACCAGTCAAAGTAATCAATCGACAAAAAAAACTACAAATTAGCGCTTGATTAAGGGGCTATAATAATTTTCGTCTGTTGCTGTATTTATTTCAGGAATTATTCTCAGCGGGAATGAAATATCTCAGATAATGTTATCGTTAATCTTATCGTATGTTGGCGGTCAAAGGAATCGACCTCGCTGGATAGCATGGGGCATTGTTTTCTGCGGATTATCGTGCTACATCATTGCGCTGCCGCACTTTATCTATGGAGCTGGTGAAGATGCCTACCATTTGACGCAAGAGTATCTGGATAGCTTGGATTATGGCAACGGAACAAGTTTTCTGACGCTTGTAGGTGAACAACAACAAAACACACTGACCCGCTTAAGTCGGATCTGTTACAGCTTAATTTCATGTTTGTTTCCGCTTAGTCAACCAACATCAAGAACTCACAACATTTGTGCGGTACCAATCAGACGGAGAATGAATGCGACACCCTGTTTTCGATTGTGCCGTTGGTGTTAATATTCATATCGCAATTTGTTCTTGGAATCGGAAACACTATGTACTACTCCCTGGGACAGACATATCTGGATGACAACACGAAGAAAACCAATACGCCGCTCATGTTGGCAGTGGCTATGTGTTTGAGGATGATTGGACCCATTGTTGGATTTTTCTTGGGTAAGTCTTTCCATCACTAGTCGTGCCTTTAATTTATTGTTACGATCCATAGGATACATATCTCTGAACCAGTTCATAGACACATCGGCAACGCCACTCATCGATCGCAAGGATCCCCGATGGATGGGTGCATGGTGGTTCGGTTGGATTATACTAGGATCATTCATGTTGCTGTGTTCGGGGTTGATTGGAATGTTCCCCAAGGAGTTGCCCAAATCCAAGGTGAACAAATACAACTCTGGTGTACCACAGGTACTACGTCATGAAGAAATAATGCTCGAAGAGGGTATGCCGCTAGGTAGGGGATTTTCATCGAGCGCTACCTTAGATAAGACACCTGCTCCCCGAGCCGATTTCCCGAAACTTAAAGGTGAGTTGATGAGAATGTTGACAGTGTTATCGAATTGTATGGGGGATGTAAACAAATGCGGTTTTCAAGTGGTATCCGAGGGTTGGGGAAGGTTTCGATGAATAGAGTGGTGGCGTACTTGATTCGTTGTCTCCCTTTAAAGTCACAGTACAGTGGCGAACAAAACACTGATGATTAAATTGTAATAGTATCAGTCGCGACAAACGCGCTTTCCATTTAGAGGTTATTGGCCACTTCAAAGAAAGAATAACTTAATCTAGTTCAAGTAATTCGATTGAAATTTTTTATCATTGTTTTAAATATCGGAGGGTAGATAAGTCAATTTGAACAAAAAATCGTCGTCGCTTTGTTTTTGTGATTGAAAACAACGAATTGGGGTTTTACGTGCGTTTATTGCACCATTTGTACCTAATACTAATTAAGTCCAAAAGTCATGGTGTGACCTGAGCTGGAAACTGGCAGGACTTTGATTTGTTGGTTATTTATGAAAAATCTTAGTGTCCTGCTTGCGGTTAATTTAAGCGACCACTTCTTTACCATAGATAAATGCTAATTAAATTATTAATACAGGCTATGTATTGGGAAAGCTTATTTGATGCTAGTACAGGATTTTCTGTTTAATGTATAAAAATGAGGTGTTTTTATGATTTCAATATTTCTGGGCTTGTTATCTGGTTACACCGTTGTGAGAGGGAATTATTGCGATTTTGTGCCCTAATCGGGTTTCTTTATAATATTAATGTGATAGCATCGTTTTAATATACGTATAAAGTTATAATCGATATTCATGCAATACTGTAAGATTACAAAATGCGAACAATGTTAAGTTTACGACGAACGTTTCATGAACACCGTTTAGTGCATATGTTTGTGACTGATTAAATGTCAAAATAGCGTTTCAGCGTTAACCATGTCAATTTACTCACCCAAGCCGTTTGCGAAACACCCGATATCTACTGTTGTAAAATATTTCCATACAAATTTTGACAGTTCATTTACTACGTCGCGTCGTAAGTTTACCATGTTCCGGGTTTCAGTTTTAGTAAGATATCTTGATGAAGATCTGTTCTCATTGGTCAATAGCCCATTTGAGTCACGTGATATTAGAGGGGAAATGACTGACGAAACAAGTTAAAAATTTACACATGGGTACTCAGATATGAAACAACTGATTTTTCTTATGGCGTTTTCCATTGGGAAATCTAAATTTTGATCTGAAATTTGATCTTTTTGATTGTCAATGGAACGCGACTCAGATTTATTTTTTTTTGTCATTGTATTGGAGTCATTTCGTGTCTGTGAAGTAAGCGTCGGTGTAGCTGCCAACATTAAAAACATAACAAACATTTGAAAATATTTAATAGTTCACGTATAACTTTCTTTTCTGTTTCTATATCCATTATTAATTAAACCCAAAGCACTCTTGTTTTTCACAACCGAAGTAAAAAATCAAAATGAAAACCACTCTTGTCAAACTGACAGCGATCATTTTTTATTGGTATTGGTAAATCTGCCGAAAAATTCAGATTTGCAAAATTGATCTCTGATCAAAAAAAAAAATCAATTTTTTCGCCCAATGGAACACAACAACTGTCAAAATCGCTCTTCAGATCAAAAAAAAAAATTGATTTTTTTCCCAATGGAAAACGCCATTAGACATATCATGAAGATGTTTTTGATTTCAGTAAAATTGCCCGATATTATAGGTTTTTAAAGTTATTTTTTACTTTTCTGATAAAGTATAATTACTCTGAATAGATAAAAGGTAATAGAAATCTATAAATATGGAAAAATGAAATTAAAAAAATAAGAGTCGGATAGTTTGACATTTACATTACCACTCGGTAAGATTTTGCTCCACGTTACCTTACCTTATTTTTAAGTTTTAACATGAAATCCGGAATACGACCAATTACTTTCCAATGTTGCATGAATACCCGTATTGTCAATGTGCCATTATGCAAATGCTGTGCTTTGACATTTATGTTGTAGTTACACATTTATGTTGTATTTAGACAGTTCAAGAAATATGTTCTCAACTTGCATATAAAGATGAGAGTTTGTGCTTAAAAAAAAACTTTTTTGACAATTTTGTGATTGGTTAACTCAATTTTTTAGAGCACGCATGAAATTTGAATATAAGCTACCCCATATTTTACAGTTTTTCTTCAATTAAGACGAAAAACAAGCCATGCGGCTGGAATATGAATAGTGTTATGGTCCATTTTTTGTTTTTTTTTTCACACAAAATGGCCGCCAATTAGCATTATGACCTGAGATTACTCTTGTACACTTTGTAAACGCTTAAACTGGGTTTCCACGTGCATTTAAATTGACAAAGTTAAGCAGTTTTTGTGTGTCAATAACCAATACTATTGCCCTTTCCATTCCACTTAAGTGAATTATTGATAAATGATCGTTTCATTATTAAAAACAATTTTAACAGATGCCTCCAAAAATTGACATTGCATTTTCTTAGAAGGTCGAATGACGGCGAAGCCAAGGTAGACACAGTACCTTACTAAGCTTACTAAGCGTCAATGCTGTAGGGTCGATGGTGAAGCTCTGTCCAATACGTCGATCTTGAGTGTTCTTTTTCTTTTTACTGATTATACTTCTCCTTGCACTCATTTATTGCTAAATCCTCTTTAACCGGTTCCTACTCTATACTCGCAAACGCGGAGAAGACATCTCGTTTGGTCCGTCCCATCATGTCAATATTTTCGGGTTGCCTAGGGTTGCCTCGGGAGTTCTGCACAAACACTCAAGAATAATGTTAAGGAGTTCACATGAGAATGCATCACCTTATCCAAATAGTTTTTTTTTGGTATCGAATGTTATGAGGTCCTCAGCAATAATTTTATATCGACATACTGAGCAGACGGATGAGTCCGTGCTGAATACCAAAACTGGACAAATATTGAAATGTATAGAACCTGCAACAGTTTTTTTTTTATAATTTGCGCGCACTTAAAAGGGTTATGAATATCCTTTATATGTTTTAACACAGTGCGGGCATTTAGGAAATTCGGGATAAGAAGAAAGAAGATAGCGATGCACATTGGTTTTAAATGCCTGTAAGTTATAATGGAAAGGAAAAACAGAGTTTGGTAGAGCATTCTACATTCGTGTTGTTCGGTTTATGTACGAATCTGTGTATTTCAGCGTTCGCCCGAAGATAGGCTTGAGGTTAAACTGATTTGCATTCATAGCGTAGCGAGTATTGCGGCCGAATTGTTGAATGGGAGGAATGCAGCTGGCTGTTTCATTTGAACATTTGTTGTTAAAATAGCGATAAAACAAGGTTAGGCAGCAGATATTTCGACGATGTTCGAGCAAAACTAAAGAGTTCGTTACTCCTATGTCTCCTATAAGTTTTTTTCGCACGAGTTTGAATCCTATCTATCTAATCCTATCAGACGTGGGCGTTGAATTTAAGTTTAGGGCGTATAAACGCTTTATACATTTTGTGGCTAGATCAGAGGGGGTGAAATATTTCTTACATCGATTAAGGACACCTAGAAATTTCGCTGCGTTTTCAGCGACTTCGAATATGTGGTCGTTCCAACGTTACTAACACACATAAATAGCATGGAAAGCTTTGCGGTTTCTTCGACGAAAGTGCCATTCATGGATAATGGCTGTAGATTTTGGTTTAACTTTAATGACAGAAGACAGCATTGTGTTTTGGAAGCATTGAATTCTTATCTTTTGGATTTACCCCATTTGATAATGCTGTCAAGGTCGGAATTCAATGAGCTTAACATATTTTGACGTTTTGAGTACACGTTCGAAGATAAGGGACGAGGACCTGAAAACGAACATGAGAAGCTGAGGGTACTGTCATCAGCGATGGAATGAATTGGGTTAGAAGTTGCAGAAAGTAGATCAATTATAAAAGTGTGAAAGAGAGTCGGAGACAAAACTGAGCCCTGAGGAACACCAGCATTTATTTGGTGGAATTGCAGATTTGAAGACGTCCAAACCAATATACATTCAATGTTTCGAAAGATAATTTCTTATGCACGCATTTTCGACAAAAGGGTTTGATGACAAACCCTGTCAAATGTGCAACAATCTTGCTTTCTCCACCATGGTGGATTGATTGGTTCCACTTTTCGGTGAGATATGTGTCAAATCACCAGTAGACATGTTGCTGCAAAAACCATACCGCCAGTGATTGAGAAGTTTTCGAGTTTCGAGATATTTCATAAGCTGACAATTTATCAGCGTTTCCCTGACCTTGGAAAGAAGGGACGTAAGTGCAATTGGTCTGTAGTTATAGAGAGAAGATTCGCCTTTTTTGGTACAGGCTGGACAAATGCATTTTTTCATCTACTCGGAAAGAGCCCAGATGAGTAGGATAGATAGAAAAGCTTACGCAGTGGTTTTGCTAGCGTAGAAGAACACCTCATCAGAATAATGGGGACCATCGGATTTATGAATGTCAAGATCAAATAAAACTCTTGCAACTATACGAGTAAGAAAGTGAATTTGTCCCGTAGAATGGTTTACGTTCTCAAGTTCAGAAGCAAGACTGTGCACAATCTGGCAACTTAGAACTGGCTGCCAAATGCGCAGCAAGAAAATTGCATTTGTCTAAAGAGCTGACAGCTGACATGTCATTGTGAAAGAGCGTCGGAACTGATGATGAGGCCGAAATCTTTATATTTTTTACAACCTCTGGGACATTGTAGAATTGTTTGCCTTAACTTTTGGTCATAGAGGAGTTTGACATGCTTTAAATGGACATTACAGTCATTTCTGGCTTGTTTGAACTCTGTTCAGTTGTCCCCAAAACAAATGAAAATGGATTTTTCGCGATTTTAGTACTTAAAACTCAGTATTGAAAATAATTTCGAGCAATTGAAATCTGAATATATCGTAAACCTATTACAAATTTAATAAAATGTTCTCATAAAAGAAATGGAAAAAGAAATGATCTCTCACTGAAAAACAGTTCCAAAGATATGGTTTAAAAGATTTTTGTAGAAAAACTACTGCCATCATATTCTAAATACTTGTGGAAATTTAGTTAATCATTTTTATTAACCCAATCATAATTTTATTGCAACATTCGCTTTTTAAAAATGCCGTTATATGTGAGGTAGTGTTATTTTTGGGGCCAGAAACCGAATTCCAAAAACACCTCTGTTAGGCCACGAACAACACATGTATGTATACGAAAAATGGGTCCAGTATCATTAACAGATCTACACTCCAAACGCCAGATATATATTATTTAAAAAAAAAATATTTTTTGGACCCTGAGTACCTCAAAACATAAGATTTTTTAAAAACAAAATTTTGGATTGAGCAATACTTTTCAAATACTGAGGAAGTAAAAAACGTGATAAGAACGTATGAAATGAAATATCTAGCATTAACGGATCCATACACGCCTCTGGCTTAGCTTATTCCTTTATTTGTGTGTGCAAAATTATATGTTTACCAAAGAGAAGAGAACCACCTGTTTAACGTCGATTCCGTGCGACAAGCTTCTCATGACAGTGATATCATTTGATGTTTGACAGACTTTCCGGAGATGTGCAGCTATAAACAAAAATTGGGTATTGGTAATTTCGGGATTTGAACATGATCTAAATAGTTCAAAGCACTAACCACTAGGCCACTGCTCCCACTGATAACTGATAAGTACGTATGCGTGCTATATAATCATTATTATGTGTAAGCTCAATATTGGGCGATGAAAAATATTTTGATAAATATTTAAAAGCCTTTACATCTACTTATTTAAATGTGCCTTGTTGAAGATATTGATTTATTTATTTTAAGAGGCTGTCAATCACTTTTGTCTGTATGGTCGATTTATTTATATGAAACATTATCAATTTATATTCACTGCAATTGGTATTTTAATATGTATTATGCTTTTGATTATTTTAAAACAATTATGGTGATTGATTTGCAGTTAATGATTGCGCTTTGTTTATTTTCTGTTGAAACGTATCAAGTATTTTGCTCATTTTATCTAAGACACGCTTGCCGACACAGTTTACTGACTTTTTGATTACTTTGTCCGGTTATGGTATAATTACGAAGTTAACTAACACAAATTGTTGGTTAATTGTTATTAGATACTAATTGGTTCTATTAGGTACACGTATCGAGATTTTGAAAGCAAGATATATAATACCTTTTCAAAGATTAATGTCTACACATGCCACAGGAGGGAAATAAAGCAGTAACACACACATATAACAGATAACCAAAGTTAGTACAAGAATATCTGATCCTCAACCTGCACAAATCATTTCCCGCCGCGACGTTTTATATAGCTCGGAAGGATGGACTTCCTTTTTGGCAGCTTTGGATAAGACATTGATATCCTAACTTCATTTAACTCGACTGGATTGTAGTTTTCACTGTTATCATAATCTTAAATGGTTCATTATGGCCGAGTGAAAGAGATTTGCCCTCAAGACCTATTGGAAATTTTCTTTTACTTTTTGCACCTTGTTTTTGTAAAGTGAATTATTGGCGAGCTGGTGTTAAAACAAAGACTATGAATTTTAGAACATGATTGTTCAAAAATGTTTAAATTTCTCAGAAATCAATTTTTCTTTTGCAATGATCAAGATTTATTATTTCTAAAGTAATGTTTCTGCGAAAACTTTCATTAAAATTTCAAATATTGGATAATCTTGTTTTAAAATTAATAAGCTTTGATTGAGATTGAGTTTGTAAAAAAAGTCTCAGGAAGTAAAAAAAAAATGTCCAATGAGGCTTTTCAATGATAACTATTTAGGGTCCTGCTATAACTAGACCCTAAGAGTCTTAAGAAGTGATTCTTTCACATTCTACTGACAACGACTCAGTTACAGCTTTTCAAGATCATCAAAACAGTATTCTGTTCGGCCTTGTCTTTTTACATTTTATAAGATCTTCGGAGCATTATTCCTTAAATTATCTACTGCGAACATTATTCCCTTGTATCTATGTTCTTTCTGAATGGCAATACTTTCAGAAGCTTTCGTCGTCACTATTTACGTTGCTTTTTGATTTTGTAGATTGCTAGCATTGTGAAGTGCAGGAAGTGCACTTAACTCGGTGCACTAATGTATTCGACATAATTTAACCTATTGTACTACATCCACATTTTGTTATAAATCATTAAGAAGCGGTTGTTTCATCCCCCCATTTCGCGGGGAATGAAGAATCTTTAATTCAAATGTTCCTATTGTTTACAAATTATTACTTGTCACCGCTAAGTAGGATTGGTAGAATTAGGGTCAGGTAGAACAAGCATGTGGACCAAAGTCGCATTGTGTTCCAAGGGCTTTCCACTATGGTGTCATTCAATGGGATTATATTGCTCCGAGGAAGTTGAACTCCTTAACTACATCAAAGTTGTTGCTAGCTATCAAGATTGATGTTTTGTCTATGTATGTCGATAGCGTTTACTGTTCATCAATTATCGTATATGCTTCCGCATCAATTTCGATGGAGTCCAAAATCTCGTAATCGCTTTATGGAGCTCCAGAAAATAGATGCAATCATACGAAGTTTTAAAGGTGATGAAAAGATGATGGATCTCGACGTCATTCTCAGATTTGCTTTAATGTGAAAAATTGGTGCCCAAAGCCATATGTGCCGATAACGCTTCAGATAAAGCTTCAGATGTTCGAACGTTAGATAGGATCTTGTATGGTACATTTATCAAGGATGTGCCTGGGTAGTTGGAGAAAGATTTGATACCGCTTATCTTTAGAAGGGACATATGGGTCTAACATTCCAGTCGTCGGGTATGTTTCTGTCTATTATGACTTGGTTGGTGCTTTGATGCATGCACACTTTCATGACTCACCACCGTATTTGAAGGGTTTCATTGGTAATCCATTAAAATCGGTGGCCTTGTTATCCTTCAGATTTTTGTTGCCTCGGCTGACTTCTGTTGTACAGTGAAGAAGGGTTTTTTCTTAGTTATCTGAATAATATGAATTTCTTACCAAATCACTCTATCGACATTATGCTGTCTGAATATATTTACATTTACTGCTCATCTGTGAATAGGTTGCCATTTTGAAAAGCTTATTTTTTCTTATAATAATAAACATAGTTTGGTTGACATTGATCGCATTAAGTCACTTTGTTTCCGTGTTTTACTGATTCTAACTGATTCTCACTCTTTCTAAACGTTTATTTGCTCACGGAAATATCTAGAATATGAGAATGCCCTTAAGAAAAATTTGTCAAAAATGCATTGTACCGGAACTATTTTTAATGTTACAATCCTTTAACATTTTGTTTTTTTTTTTAGATTTTCCAAAAGCTCTTATGCGACTTCTCCGCAACAAGCTCCTAATCTTCAACATAGTTTCTGGTGTGTTTTATATCTTGGGTGCTGCGGGCTACATGACTTTTCTTACCAAATACATGGAAGTTCAGTTCCACAAGAGTTCCCAGAATGCCACCATTGTCATTGGTCCAATTACGATTTCTGGCATGATATTGGGCCTGCTTGGATCGGGCCTATATATTTCAAAGAAGAAGCCATCAGCCAGCAAAGTCCTTATGTGGAATGTTGTAGTCGGAGCTGTTTATATTGTCGGACAGATATCCTATCTATTTATGTACTGTGGAGATACAACATCTTTGATGGTGAATGGAAAGTAAGTACTATATGTCCACATGTTTCAGACTTTAATTGACGTTTTAAAAACATAGACTGAATGTCACATCGAATTGCAATTCAAATTGCTCATGCGAGGGGGTGCCTTATACACCAGTCTGTCATTCCGGCAGTGATACGACTTATTTCTCGGCTTGCCATGCTGGTTGTCATAATTGGGATTCTGAAAGCAAGGTGAAGTTTTTAACAGAAACCCAAACGCAAATCCATTTAACTTCCCAATCTTTCAGCTCTATTCTAATTGCTCGTGTCTACCGGATTCCCACAGTTGGATGGGGGACTATTCAACTACAACTTTTTTGCCGGCCATTACCACACAGCTAGATTTAACTGAAGCAAAACAATTTGGATCATCTGATATCCCTTTCACCTCTACGGATATTCCTTATAACTTGGCATATTCTTCTACTCCTGACACGCTACCGAGAAGTCGGCGATCTACGTTAGACGAAAAACTGTCGAATATCTTGACTCCAGGAGCCTGCCTTAAAGGCTGTGAAACTGCCTTTTGGATATTTTCTATAGCGTCAATGATTGTCAATTGGTTAGGGTCATCGGGTCGTATTGGAAATGTTTTGGTAAACTATCGAGCTGTATCCGTTGAGGACAAATCATTTGCGCAAGGCTTGGCTCTTATGATGGTCAGCTTGTTTGCACTTATTCCCGGTCCAATTATGTTCGGCCGTATTATCGATTCAACTTGCATGGTATGGACAAAGCAGTGTGGTCAGAATGGATACTGTCAATTGTACGATCAGACACGGTTTCGACATTTGACGAATTCAATTGCCGTGGGTGAGTTCATATAAGACGATTTTTTAATTTCAGTTTTGAAAGCCCATTGACGAAATATCTAAACCATATTTCCTTTTTTGTCATAGTGCTTACCTGCATTGGGGTACTTTTTGATGTTCTTGTTTGGTATTATGGTCGGGATTTGGATTTGTATGGCGATAAGGAAGCGAAACGATTGGAGGACGAAAGGAGGAGGAATAAACCAATTACACCGCTAATTGCGAGAAAATAGTTTCAGTGAAACTTATTATTTGTACATATGTACATTCTTTTGTGTATGCAGAATTGAGATGTTTTTGTAACATTTGTTTATATGTGAATTTATGTTTCGAGAATTTATTAGATTGTAAGTGTTATAATAAAAGTCTGTTTTCAAGTAAATTACATTTATTGCGTTTTTGAGAATTCTCAAATAAATGGCGAAAAAGGTATTGAATTATTTATATTAAATAAATTGATATATGTCCTTTACCTAAGTGGATACTATAGTCCCCGTATCCTAGGGGTAACTAATAAATTGGAACTGGGCATCCAGGTTGGGCATCCAGGTTAGGGTTAACTACTCATGGAACAAAACTATTGTTACGAATCAACCCAGATCCTCGAAATGGACTGATTTTATTGTTGGCGATCATGCTAAACGGAAAAAGAACAATGACGTTCGTATCTGCACCTGGAATGTGAGAACATTAAACAGAAGAAGTGCAGGCACACAACTAGCGGAAACCCCAAGAAGACATTACTGCCAACCAGGAATTGCGATGGGATGGGTCAAGCAAAAAGAGGATTGTGACATCTTCTTAGAACCGAATACATTGTTACAAGCCGCATCAAGGCCAAATTCGCGGACATAAAAACGCGTCAACAAAGAAGAAATACTGTCCAAAAATTTAATGTCGAAAGACTGCAATCGCAAGAGACCGCCATAGAGCATTCGCATAGCTCTATACGATAAAAAGGAGGGACTAACACCGGCTTTTCAACAAAAAAAGTTGCAATAAAATCGCGAGAAGAGAATCCTGTCGAGATGAATAAGGAAATATTGTAGTAAAGATACAATCGATGCTGAGGATATGGAAGAACCACTTCTACAGACTGTTCAATATTGGCTAAGCAACGAAAACTTCCAACCACCCGACCTAAGTGAAGTGAGGATAGCAATATCTAAACTCAGGCTTAGCAAGGTTGGCGGAAAGGACGGACTTCCCGTCGAGCTCTATAAAGCTCGTATATACATAATGACGATGCTCCATCAAAGTCGACACCGATCTCACCGTATCATTCGATACCCAGGGGGGTTGGGCCCCTACTGGGCGCGTCCTCAGGTGGTGGATAGAGGTAGCCGCAGGAAAGCTAGTTTCGTTAATTTGTTACTTAGCGATCTGCGGTGAATGTGGTCATAGCAGTTTACTGTGAAAGCCCATCGTGAACCAATCCAAGCCCACTTCATGTTGATCCACAACCATTTGGCTGCTATAATTCGCCGTAAGGACATTCTTGGTTCGGTAACCGAATAAAGTTATGTCCGAAAAGGCGAGGCAGTCAAAGCTCTTTTTGTTGAATGAACAAACGTGTGTTCAATGAACAACTAGAGTAAAGGTGCATGAAGTGGGAAAGTTACTTGTTGTTGCCACTGATTACTGCCTGATTAGTGGTGGACTTAGTAACTTCGAGACCGGACTGGGCGGTTATGGAGCCCATAAGGAATCGGTGTGGAGTCTCACCATTGACTATAGAATGGTACCACGGGAATCAGAGCCCCTAGGACTTGTCCTAGCTGATTTTGAGGTAGGCCCCCTTGTGGGAGTATCGTGGTGGTTGTGGTTTGTCAGAAGTTCGTTGAAGCACATGGCATTCCAAAGGGGAAGGCTTTAGAATGCAAGAGGTGCAGATAGGCCTCGTCTCCTCAGCAAGGTTGAAGTTCGTGCCCTAACACATGATTTTCGAATTGCTACCAATGGAGTGCGGCCTGCGTTGGGGTGCTGACCACACTTTAAAATGGTTGCGATATGTGGGTAGGCCCACCGTGAGATAAGAGCCGTAAAGGCTAGGTGCTCACGTTAAGCCATCTTACATTATCTTGTATCATTCGATACCAAAAAAGTTAAAACAATGACGCATAGTCGTGCAACTTCTTAAACATAATTCTTGAGAGGATTGTGCAAAAACTCCCAAGACGACAACAGGCAGAGGCACAATTTTTTATAAATGTGTGCAACTACTAGCAAAACGCCGACGATATTGGCATCATTAGTCAGACTGAACGTGATGACACATCCACGTCTGCTAGTATAGAGATGGAAGTGGCAAAAATGGGTTTAACGGTAAATGAGGATGAAACCAAGTATATGCTTTCAACAAGAATGGAGACACAACAAAGTGGACAGAACGTCAGATATAACCTTGAGTTAGTATGGGACTTTGTTTACCTCGGATCCGCTATTAACTCTCAAAACGTCATTGAACACTGTTTTTTTTTCGAGTTAAGAATGCATATTAGTATTAAACCCTCGGTCGAATATAACAGAGGAGATCCTATATAAGAGCCTTATCATCTCTGTCATGCTCTTAGGCGTCGAAGCATGGACCGTATCAAAAGAGGATGGGGAAATACTTGGTCCTTTTGAGCGAAAAATTATTTGAAAAATCTTCGGTTCCATTTACGTTGGAGACGAAGATTCAACTAAGAACTTTTTGAGCTGTAAAGATACATAAATCTGTTCAAAAAAAACTCCGTTTGTATTGGACGTTAAGGATGGGTTAGACATATAGAACCAACCGGCTTCGATTCCCGGCCAGACGTCGGACGCAATAGAGGAAGACATCGCCTTAAGTTGCGCGCACAAGTACAAACCGACCTTAACAAACTTGAAATACGGAACTGAAGGCAGTTAGCTTAGGATCAGGTTAATTGGCGAGGCATTTATTCCGAACTGTAGGTAGCAAGTAAGTATGTTGGTTGAGGTCCAGGTTCATTCCGGACTGTAACGCCACTTACGTAATTAATATGTACAGGCGATTCAGAATTCCGGGTATATGGTCTTGTATCTTGTGTGAAAGTGTACATTTTTTCACAATCTATCGATACTCACAATTGTGGAATAAGTAATTGAGATATGTCTCCGAGATCTCTTACGAAAATAAAATAGAGCAATAGTACTCCAAAATCTGCGTTCATAAGAGTTTGAGGAAAGTGACTGGTGAACCAAGGTAACAAGCCGCATCAAGGAGATATTTTCGGTTGAAGTGTTGGTTTTCATAAAACGGATACAGTTGCACTACTTCGTTTGGTTTAAATATGACTACACAAAACGAAGATCGTTCATGATTTTACGACACTCATTTTTTTAACGACTGACTTTTGGCTTTCGTTTCCGTTCTTGCTTATTTATAGCATTTATTATTTGAACCAAGATGTTTTTTTTTGTGTTGTTTATGCTTTTAATTGGGCAAAAGGTACTCCTTTTGATGTCTAGGATAATATTTCTTTAGTTCAAGTAAGATTTTCACCATTTGACAACATCAGACGTTTCTATTTCTCATTCGGTAAACAATTTTATTGGATTATAGATTTGCGAGAATTTTGTTTAATAATATCCAGCGAATATTTCTGTTCCTAAAAGGCAAAATATCTTAAGTCGACTTAAGTTGCTTTACCTGTTTTAAGGTTTTTGAATTATATTCCCCATTCTCTATTTGTTAAGCTAATCCAGGTGAAACAATTTAAAAAAAAAGGAGAAGTTGGAACTATTTATAAAAAAGCTTTAGTCATTATAGTGCCTTACATAAGGTAAAACAGGTTATGTTTATTTTAAAAGGTATCTATAGCACGTTATGTACCAATATTTTCTAAGAATCTTTTTAAAATTATTGCGGAAACTATTGAAGTAAAAAATCTTGTGCCTGCATTAATACCCTAACTGACGGTTCAGTATAAAAGCTTATGAAGACCTAAGATGGTTTGTCGCTAAAAATGTGACGAAATTGTAGTTCTTACTTAAATTCAGTTGGTATACAGACCGTCTGTTCTTCGAATCAGAACAAGTGTAAAAAAAATGTTAAATCGTATCAAAACTAATATACCCCTATGGGATAGGGTATAAACATAATTATTTATAATTTTCAGTACAAAACACAATCCTATCCTGTATTATTTGTGTTCATTATTACAGATATCCGATGGTTAGATGTTGTAGAACGAGGGTAGACTCTGATTGGCTTTAACTTGGCAATGCCCAGTGGTTGTAACTCTTACTACACATCAAATGTGCTTATTTTAACCTCCAAGTGGTAACCATCGGGTACTGGTCTTACCCAACCAGATTCGACTTGCTAATCGATAAGTGCGAGTGTTGATAACAAGCCGAAAAACAGCAACACTATAAACAGCCTGGGCCCTCCTTCCGTAAAGTGATTATAGTCCGTACCAAATCATTTGGCCAACGGTCGATTGCGCAGAGAGGATTTAAGAGAAATTTAAAATATTTTACAATAAATTTCAAGAGACCTGCGCAGTAGAATGCCCAACTGGTTTGGTTTGCACTAGTTTGCCAACGGTCGAATGCGCAGAGAGAGGATTTAAGAGCAATTTAAGATATTGTAAAATAAATTTTAAGAGACCTGCGCAGTAGATTGGCCAACTGATTTGGTACGGATACGGACTATACCGTTTGACGATCCGTACATCTTGCATCACGTAAGATCAATAGTCGTTTTTTGCTGTCGGCGAAATCACTTTATTTGCTTCAATTAAAACAATAATATTCAAATTACTGACGATTATTGAGCGATTGCTCATGAGGTCTCGACTACCTTCTGAGTGATAATCGTTTTCAAAGTTACGGAATGACCCCCCTGCTCAGTATGGCACGGAATGAATATCCGGCCTGCTGTTCCAGGCGAACCTAGATGAGCTGCTTCTACATATTCGGATAGCAGGTTATCTAGGAATCTCAACGGTAAGTCAGGCCCCTTGAATAGAGATTGTGGCGGATAAACCGAAAGGCCAACGGCAGCGCTCATTACCGTAGTGGATTCTGATGGCCCCGTATCCAAAGGGTATCAAACAAATTGGAACTGGCCCTCCAGGTTGGGGGTTGTGCTTTGGATTGACTTTACACCCATGGAAAAAACTTTATGTTACGAAGCAGCCAATAGCCTTGGAAAGGACTGTTCTTATTATTAAAGACCCTGCTAAACGAAAAAAACGCAACGACGTTCTTATCTGCACCTGGAATGTGAGAACATTAAACAGGCGAGGTGCAGGCGAACAGCTATAGCGGAAGCCCTAAACTGCTACAAAGCAGACTTTACTGCCATCCAAGTAATAATATGGGATGGGCGGGGAAAAAAGAGGATGAAAAACTGTGACATCTACTATGGACTATTTTTTAGTGAGCAGAAACAGCGACTATTCGGATGAGGATTTATTATAAGTGCCAGACTGAGGCAGAAGTCCTATGTTTCCAAGACATTAGCGAACGCATTGTAACAATCCGCATTAAGACCAAATTCGCCAACATAAGCCTTATATGCGCTCACGCTCAGACGGAGGAAAAGATGATATAACTAAGGATTGCTTCTACGAGCTCCTTGACAAAACCTATGAGCGACTACCAAAGCACGATGTTAAAATCGTGCGAGGTCGGCACAAACGGACGCAATAACCGTTCTATTGCAACTCTTGCTCTCTCTCTTCAAGAAAGGCTTCCACTTAGGTTTTCCTACTGGAGCTCAGTGGAAAAGAAACGAAGTAGTAAGGGATTTCGACACGGTCGTCTGCACCGACGGATCTAAGATGTGGTGTGGGGTCCGGTATCTACTCGGAATCACCGGAAATATCAGTATCGCCTATTGAAATTTGGCAAGCGTATTCCAGACGGAACAACTGGGGCGTGACACTACGAAAAAGCAAAATATTGCTATGCTCATAGATAGTGAAGCTGCCATTAAGGCCATCAACTCGGCTACCATATCCTCCAAGCTAATCCATTACACGAATGCCGGGACGAACTTTCCCACCTGGACGAACGCTTCAGGGTCTTCTGCTCTTCTCTGGTCCCAGGGCACAGTGACATTGAGCGTGCAGACGAGCTGGCTAGACAAGGCTCAGATCTACACGGCCCACATAAGGGACAAGTCCATACATACTTTCTGAAGAAGGACGACTCCAAATGGAAATTTCTTCATATCGAGGCTGATATGGCCTTAATACGACAAGAACAGAACAAACGGCCTACTAAATAGAACCCGCCCAGATATCGCAAGAATTACGGCGAAAGTCACGAGGCAGTGACCAATTGAAAACCATGCGGCCAAACTAGGGATCCTATACAACCCCAAATGCCGCAGTTGGGGGAACACAAATGAGCAAGAAACCATCTCCCATTTCATCTGCAAATGTCCGGCACTAGCAAGAGCCAGATTGCGTGCATTAGACTAACCATTCTTCGACAACCTTAACGATATCTCGGGTAAAAGGATACAAGATCGTATCCGTTTTCTAAACCTCACAAGCTGGATCTAGAGACCGCCTGCATCACATCCACAACAATCATAATAAAGGTCACAAGAGTCGTGGTAACAAAAGACACACAAGTGCTACTTGGGTTTATGCTGAACTGCCACCTCTACCTACCTACCTTGTTTAAGAGGGGTAGCACATGTAGAACGAATGGACCAATACTCCGGCTCGCGGGGTCTTTGATTCCCAGCCAGACGTCGGACTCAGTAGAACTCTATAAACATTAGGTTTCCACATTTAGTAAGCGTTTTCTGGCGTAACTCTATTCATGACGAAACGGCAATGCATTCTGAACACAGACGTAATATAAACAAGCCAGTTGACAAATAATGCCTGTAAAAACAACACTATTGAAAAATGAACCTCCCATTGGATCACCCGTAATTTACGACCGTCACAAACATGGGACATATAAATTCCATGCAATCATTGTGACTGATTTTGAGTGTTTTTGACAGATGTCTCCCAAATAACCGAATCCTCACTAGAAAAAGTGCTCCAGCAACAGAGCAACTTGTAAAACACAATTCCCCCATGATGAGACCAGTCCTGAAATAATGACGAAACAAATAACACCAGAAGCACTTCGGTTTTAAATATTTTTTCTTTTATATTTTTTAGTTAATAAAAAAATTCTTCAGCGTATTTATGTGTATAAATATTTTTTTTTGTTTTCTTTTCTTTTTTCATTATCATTTTTTTCTTTGTATGTCAATTTATAATTTGTTTTGTTTTTTTTTTATTCTTATTAAAACAATGTTTTAAGTTGTTGTCGTATTACAATTAAGCCATAACGTTAAGCAATTGATAGAAGTTTTTGTTGTTTTCATTTTTTGTTTAGCTGTTATACAATTTATTTTTTGTTTGTTATATCCTACTATTAAGTTCCACTTTTGTTTTGTTTTTGTTGTAACTTCGATCTAATTGTTTGTATATTATATTTTCTCAATTATATACATCATATGTATAATTATATGTTCGACAACGCACACATAACTATTAATATGGCATATAGAAAATATTCTAAACAATATGTAACATGATTCAAAACATCAATAAAATATATAAATTCACCTCTAATGGGAAATTAAATTTCGCACTAAAAGTGATGAAGGCTGTGAAGAATGTTTTTCTTAAAAATTCTTGTTACTCTTTGTTTTTTTATCCACTTATAACAAAATGAAAAGTTGTTAAAAAAAAGAGAAATTATTTGTTTGTTTTTTTCTATATAAAACTAATACGATGACGGCCGCTGTTGCAACAAAAAAAATGGTTCTTTTTTATACATTGTATTACATCTTATTGCTTCTATCATAAAAATTATACTTTTTCGTTTAAATATAGTGTGTATATTTATTAGCTAGAAATTTTGTTGTTTTTTGCTTGTACATAGTTGATTTTGCTTCTAAAGTTACACCAATAAAGTTATGTAAGAAAAAAATAATTAAAACCATCCGACATAACTTTCGTGCATAGCTTATTTCTGGATGGACCATCACCAGTTTGTAAATAAATTATAAACGTAAAGCTTAAGCATGACTGAGTAATGAAGAAAAGTAGAGGTAAAATGGATTCGAAAAAAACAGATGTTGGAAATTTGTAATAAAAAAAAAACTATTATTCTGTAATAGTTTCGAATATATATTATATAACAACATTCCATTCAATTAAAATAAAATTACTAAAAAAAAAAACAAACGTTTCTTAGAGAAGCCATCATCTCCCCACATTATTGTTCAATATAGTTAGATATAGTTAATAATTATATTTTTTTAATAAAAACTAATTTCTCTCTTGTTCTCCCTCTCGCTTATTTGCTTCTTTCATTCTTTTCTTCTATTAAAATTTGAGTGTGTTATTAATGTGTGTATGCGTGTAGTCGGGAGTGTACGTGTGTGATTTTAAATTTATTATTTTGTTTTGTTTCTATAAATACAAAGTAGTAAGTAGTTTTTTTTTCGATTTTTTTTTACTTTCATCTGCGCGCAATGTAATATCTAGGATAACGAACCGAAGAAAAGAAGTGTTATGGTTGTGTCGCATTGGTAAAATGTATGCGAATTTATTCGATCACTTTCAACACCTTGCCAATGGCAATAGTTTTGTCTAGAAAGAGAAGAAAATTTTAATTAAGATTTAAAGTGAAAAAAAGTCATTGAATTGTGGTAAAACTTACTCTCATCTCTAAGAGTGAATCTCCCCATTTGCGGGAAGAGTTTAAATTGTTCAAGGCATATCATTCCGGAACATTCAATTCGCATAATAGCAACCTGGTCTTGTTTAACAAATCTTGGACGTGTTTTTGATTTATCGCCGCTCTTCTTATCCACTAAACATATGAGGGCCTAAAAGAAAAATAAAAATAATTAAAATGAAGGTCAAAGTGTAAAAAGTATGATCACCGTTGCTGTGCGATCCCTGTTTTAGGTACTTAAGAGGTAAACAATCAATCAATTTCAATAACCTCTAAAAAATCTCTATGCCATTCATACCAAACACATTATTTTTATATTTTAAGATCCAAGGAGCCTTAAGGAGCCTTAATCCCACATAGGACTAGATTTACGCAACTATTTAAATGCATTCCATGGTGGTGACAATCTCACTGAACAATTCAATACCAAAAAAATCGCACTGATGTGTAATTTTTCATGATTGAACTTAGAGGATTGTGCAAAGCTGACGAGCCAACACTGGGGCACGAATTTCTACATACTGGCACACGCCGACGATATTGACTTCATTGACGAGTATATAAGTAGCTGAAATGGGTTCAGCAGTAAGCAAGGGCAAAACCAATACGCTGTCAAGAAGTACAACATTGAAATACGTATAAACGTGGGTCCCAACAGAAATATTCTCTAAAGACGCTCTAAATCGCCAAACATATTTTATTTTATATATTTTATGCAGATTGTGGATGACAAGCTTTCCAAAGAAAAGGAGGCAGAAGAAATTTCATTGAGGAAATGTTCTGTTTTGCTGCAAAAAAAAATATTTTAGCTATACCCTCTAAAGGGCCAAACCCACCGAGCAACCTAAACTTTGTTTTTCTTTTTTTAAAACTGCTAATTTCAAAAGTTAAAAAAAAACTTCTAAAATAAAAGCTGTGAATAAACCACACTAATCTCATTTTATTTCTTAAAATCTCTTTATTTTATATAAAATGATTTTATTTTTTTTTCCATACCGAAATTTTACTTTTTCATTTTTCAGTTTTGCATTTCTTCGTAACGAAACTTGCAACTTTTGTTTCTATCGTTGTAAGTTCTGCCGAATTTGTTTACAACAGTAAATGATTAACAATAGTTTTTCACAACCGAAATAATAATAAAAAAATCAATTTAATTTGTTTGTCCTATGGAACACAACAACTGTCAAAATCGGTCTTTTGACAGATCTAGATAAAAAAAATGATTTTTTTAACAATGGAAAACGCCATAAGTCACCTCGCTCCATTATTTGCAGTTTATTCCTTTTCTTTGTATGTAAGGTAACTGCACTTAAACCGCGCTCCGATAAGTATTAAAAAAAATAATCATTTGTTGAACAATTTTCGTAAACTGGGGTATGTACAGGGCTGGTGTTTGATTCTGGAACAAGAACTGCTGGTATCCGCATTCAAACTTAATTTTTAGCTTCTCATTTGTTGTTTGCTCAATGAAATCACCTTATAAATGGAAAGGTGCATCCCAGTTATTTGAAAAACGGTCCAGCAGCCAGCCCGGTATACTCATATTAAGAATATCCTGGAATCGTTTTTTTAGATCCTCACGAAGCATTTCTAAGTGTTCGCAGTACTTTAGAAATTCATCCTTTTTGGCAAAAACTGCTGCTAAGTTTTGAAAGTTTTTTTCATATATTCACCTCTGCCTAGACTACGTCTGCAGAGATTTAGCTTTTCCTCAAAAATTGCAGGTGGAAATTGACATCGTTAAATATTTTAAATAGCAATATAAAGTTTTGTTTTAATTAGTTTTGCAGTTCGTTTTCCCTAATTTCTAGAAATACTAGAATACTATCAAACAGATTGGAAAAAAACTTGTTAAAAATGTACCTTTGGAGAGACAGCAAACCTACGTATGCAACAGCAAACGATTGTAGTCATCGTCAATTTTGTCACACAATTATTTTGTTGACATATTTAAAAACAAATTGAAGAGACATATGCAGATGTTCACTCAGATTTTTCCCGATTGACGATGTATGATTCAATGTTCGGCGTGTATTTTTGGTACGGCCCATTTCAAAAAAGCAATGAAGCCCTCGTAGCGCCCCGTCATTGCTGGAGCACCATCAATAAACGCAGACAAAATTTTCAATAAAGGAATATATATATTTTTTAAATCTATCAATGGCCTCAAATATGGATTATCCCTTTGTGTCAGTTTTCAATGTTTCAGCAAATAAAAGTTCTTCACAAATTTGTTCTTTTTTAATGAATCGTAGAAATGCTAAGAGTAATGTTTCATTATCCGGAAGAGTAGATTCGTCAAGCTGAATGGAAAATTTACATATCTCCAAATGATCGCATATTATTTTTTCAACATTTACAGCCATTTCATCAATTCTTCCTTGAACCGTATTATTGGTCAAAGGATTTTTTTGATGACCTCGCTTTAAGATTTATGAAGCACGGTGTCTAATACTTCCTTCACAGCAGGTAGAATTAATTCCTCACAGATTGTGTGTGGTTTCTCCATTTTAGCAATCAAAAGAGATATTTTATAGAAAGCCCGCAGAAATCCCCGTCATCATGTTGCTTAGAGGAGGATTCAAGAAGATTTGATATAGTAGGCTGTTTAACCTTTTTTTTAATTCTTGGAAATAATCCAATCCTTATTTTAATTAATTAATTTTCGTTCAATATTTTTGTAACCGAGACGGCTCCATTGTTTCGTTTGTTAAAGCTTTTTAACAAGTCAAGCACATAGGTAAGAATTGTTTCGTAGGAGATGAAATAAAGCCATCTTTTATATATGTGTTTCTTTTTAAATTTAAAGTTCTTTTTAATAAGGGCGATGTCCCCTGGACAGCTTCAACGCCCCCCATTTTTTCTGAGGACCTGACCACCCGTCGTAGTTTGTATTTATCTTTTGGTATTCGCCAGTAACTGCCATCAATTATTGAAAAGCATCAAGTAAATACTACTATACAACTGGCTCAAACAACATGGCTCTCTAGTTAACTCGGTCCCTAACTAACTGTGCCCAGTTGCACACTGCAGGTTGGTTTAGGTAGGTTTCTATTTGTGCGAGTCACTTAAGGCGAAGCCGTTCTCTACTGATTCTATTATCTGGGTGGAAATCAAAGACTCCGCGGGACGGAGTATCGGTTTCCATTCGCTTTATGTAGAACTCGTTATCGAATCTTTGTCACTATAGTCCGTCAATGCAAACGTGATGGGTATTTTTCGAACAATTTTTCACTCATTGTCTCTTTTTGATGCTGTTAACAAGAGAAATAACATCGACGTTTGGGGCAGAACGTCGTAATACTTGGTCTTGTCCACGTTTACTGCTAAAACCGTTACTTCCATGTACTGGCAAATGCGGTGAGAACATCTCGTTTAGCGCGACCAATCGTCGATGCATCCTTATTAATTTGCTTTGCCTAGAATTATTGAATTCACGCAAATGGAGTGTCAATATTTGGAAGTATTCGTTCGTTCGCAGACATATGGTCGCTTTAATATAACCGGCCACGAGAGTTAAATGTTCAAGAAAAATTGTCAATTGTCAAAAAATTGATTCTACAGATTGTCAATTTGGCAGTTGAAAGTTTATTTGTGGTTAGTAAGTTTTGCCATTTTAAGATAAAGAGAACGCGTACAAATTGTGCAAACTTTTTTTGAAAACCATTGGTTGGGTCACCGTTCTACACAACACGTATAACACGAAGCCCTAAAGACGACAAACAGTGCGAATAGAATAAATTATTGCCGTTGTGGAGCGCAGTGTTGAGGAAAATCCGAACAAGTCGATTCGCCATCGTGCTCATCCACTTTGTGAAAGATTTTACGACTTAAAAGATTTTAAGATCCAGCTTGTGCAAGAGTTATAACCGCGTGACCATTAAAAGCTTACTAGGTTCTTGTTCTCCGATGAGGCCCATTTTTAGTTAAATGGATATGTAAACAAGCAAAATTGCAGAATTTGGAGTGCAGAAAGCCCAATGTCGAAAATTGGACTTCATGTTTGCGCTTCATTCATGCTAGCCGTGGCGCGCATATGCCCAAACTCATATTTAAGTACTAATGTCATAAGATGATCTATTAAATAAAGCTAATATCATAGACTTAAAAATTAGCTTCAAGTGTTTTATTGCATATTGAATTTGTATATGTACCTCTTAAAAAAAAACATTATTGACATAAAACTGAAAAACCATAGGTGAACAAATCAGGTATTTGGATATTTGACGCACTTTCCTTTGAATAATTTGAAACCAGACACAGCAACATAATTTGAAACAATGATACGTATAGCATGTCTTATGGAAACAAATACATTATCACTACACGGCATTAATATAATAAAATATTAAGCTCACTCACAAAACCAAAAAAAAAATGTAACGATAAGCATTCTTTTTTGAGTGGCTTGGTCGGGGTGAGATTTAAGTGAACTTGGGACAATTTTTGTATGTGAGTGCTTCGAAAGCGTGTTTTTATAAAACAGCTCTCCCCTGGTAGCTCCTTACTGATTTATGATTATCATTGGAGTAACTAACTGTATTGGATATGAGCTATGGTGGCGATTATAATAGTAAAGATTTTCCGATCCAAACGAAAGTAGCGAATATTTTGAACACAGGTAAAAACTGTAGTTGACCAGCTATGAATTCATTTTAGTTAAGAGGCTTTAGTGGTTCAGTCGTTAGTGTGACAAATAGCTTGTCAGAAGGTCTTCTCTTCCCAAAGCGTACTCTTCCTAACCAAGTTTTACCACCAATCCTCAATAGATTTCTTGCTTGTTGCAACTTTATTTAACACAAACGCTGCTTGAGAGTTTTATACTTTTATACCTTTTAGGAGACCTCTACCAAACTTCTTTATTTTTGAATAATGGTTTCATGGATTTTGGCTGGGATTTAACTCGCGACAATTAAGTTCTTCAACATTTGCGGCGGGACATCGATTGGATTAAGCGACATTTCGATGATTGGAAATTGAAGACACCTGTTGGCTGTAAGTCGTGTAGTTAAATATCTTGGCACCCGGCTTGACCAGTTTCTATATTTTAGCAAAATTGTTTATGCTTCTCTGGCTAGTGACTTAACTAAAGGGTCCAATCATAGCTAACGGCTGCCTCGTGTGGTTCACTGTAGCGGCATCCGACATGGAAAAGATACGGGTGTTTAAAGGCGGTGTCTCCGATCCTGTCTACGCTTGTACCAAACACCAGAATACTAATACATAAAATACTGTCAATGTATTTTTCATTGTGTAACTACCACAGCACTATTCTATTGGGATTAATTCCATCAGAGGCGTTTATATCGACTTGCTTTGGTTAGTTCAATAAAAGATAGGTAAACCGATCAGCGCGGAGAATACAAACATCATTGATCGCTCCCATGGTGACGTTGTAGAAGCGGAAATTAAATGCAATTAAGGAAGAGTCGGAACGCGTTTGTCTTGTAGTTAACGAGGGCAAGACAAATTATATGCTATCAACAATGTCACTAGTAATAGCAACACTTTTGAAGTAGTTAAAGAGTTCATCTACCTCGGTGTCAACATAAAGCCCATAAATGACATCTTCGTGGAGATACGACGAAGAATGAACCTGGGAAACCGATGCTATTTCGGTTTAGCGAAAAAAATTGGTTCAAAACTCTTAACCCCAATGTTGAAATGTTTACTCTTACTAGATCCCAATACTACCAGTCCTACTTTACGTTGCCGAGTACTGGACAATAAGGAGGAAAGCTTAGCAAATATTGAATACTTTCGGAATAAAAGCGAAATGTTGGTCTTGTATGGAAGGCGAATGGAGGAGAAGATTAAACCGCAATATTTATGAGCTGTAGTACAAAAAGGTAAAAACACGTAGACTACATTGGCGCGGTCATATCGAGCGAATCTTCGAATCCCAGCCTTCAGGTTCGAGGTCAAGGAAGACCAAGCCTCCTGTTTATCGATCAGGCGGTGACGGATACCAGAGAACTTGCACTGAATAACTTGCAGCAACGTGTGCAGAATCGAAGAGAATGGAATGTTGCCTTGTCCTCAGACAGAGACCCTCAACGGGTTAAGGTAAGTAACCCGAATTAAAAATATTGCTACATCTTAGACTCCGGATTCGAGACTACGAATACTCTATATGGCCCAGTTAAAGTCAAAATCCATGGCGATAGATTAGATTTCATTCACTGGATTTGTAACGACCGCATGAGACCCTTTTGTATGAAGTTGTCAGATTTTATTTTTAGGGAACAACGAAAGTGTAAGCTTTGGTAGACCTCTTCTGGATATGCTTTAGTTATGCCCCTATTTCCTATGGCATGTATCACATCAATCCAAACAAATTTAATGCAAAAAAACTTACTTTGACCGTGATTTCTTCTGCCGCACAATGAATATGCATAACAGCTGAGTAACCCGCGCAAATAATTGATTTGTGTTCTAAAATAACGACTTGGGCATCAAAGATTTTTCCCGTTTTAATTGGATTGGAGGCGTCGCATAAGACAAATCCAGGCGAGACATCTTCTTCTTCAATTCCCTGCACAAATGTCAATTGGTAAAGTTAGAACAAATCTATTTAAAAGCAAAGTCGACATTTATCAAACATACCTTTAGTTTGATTTTCACATTTTCTCCAGGACCCACAGCTGTCACCTCATCATCATCGGTCCACAATTGATCAACCGCCACTTGCGTCTACAAATCATAGGGAACATGTTAAACAAAATCAATAATTTGTTGATTTTCCAATTGGCTTACCCTGTTTGGCATAACCAATAAATTTTGTCCCTTCTTTGCGCAGCCCGACTCAACCTTGCCCATAACAACTGTACCCATGTCCTTGTACTTGTCAACAATAGGCATTATGAATGGTCCATCGAGTTTGCGATTCAACGAAGGCAGCTCATCAATGAAAGGAATAAAAGCGCGCCCTCTATACCAAGGACACAGATTCTCGGGAATTTGTTCGCGAAGTCCCGCACCGTTCAATCCCGAACAAGGCATAAATGTCAAATCCTTGCCAGCATTAAAGCCCAGTTTCTTGAGGTAAGGTAGAATTTTATCTTTGCATTCGTTGTATCGATTCTCGTCCCAATTGACTGTGGGATCATCCATTTTATTGACCAGCACCACCAGATGTTTGACTCCTGCGGTTTTCGCTAACATAGCATGTTCTCGGGTTTGCCCTCCACGATCGAAACCGGTCTCAAATTCACCTTTCCGAGCTGAGATCACGAGTACGGCCAAATCTGCTTGCGCAGCACCACCAATCATGTTGGGTACGAAACTTTTGTGACCAGGTGCATCCAAAATGGTAAAATGTTTGCGGTCAGTCTCAAAAAATGCTCGGCCCACTTCGACGGTTTTGCCCTTGTCGCGTTCCTCTTGGTTTGTATCCAAAGCCCATGACAGATACCAACTCTCACGAGATTTTTCACGTGCCTCACGTTGGTTCTTCTCAAGGGTTCGCTTGTCAACCATGCCGGTGAGTGCCATAATTTGTCCACCAATGGTTGATTTGCCCGCATCTATAAAGAGTTGATTATTATACCGTTGTACATACTGAGTCAAGGATTCCTTATTGACGAAAACTTACCTACGTGACCGATAAATACAACATTAACGTGCTCCTTTTTGCTCTTGGACTCTTCAATTTTTGGTACTTTCTTTTTGGAAATTTTCGGTGTTGCTTCTCCCAACTCGTCACCATCTTCAAGTTCATCGATCTCTTCCTCGTCGGGTGTAATGATGGGATCCTCTTCGACATCCCAGCTATCGATGGGATCGTTTTCTGTGAAATTCAAGAAAGGGAATTTAGATAAGAATTGGTGAACAAGAATTGCAGGAAGTGATAGTAGTCTGCAAGAGTGGTAAATGACACATGTATTGCTATGTTCAGTGGAATATTTAGTGTTGGTGCAAGATGCATAAGCCTTAGGTCTGGTTCACTGACAGCGAACATAATCTAGGTGGGCTATTTAAGTTGTCAACATAATATGACAAAAGAGGAAAAAAGGCAAGGCTCAGCATGCACCGCAAATCTAGTGTTCTGGGGTTCTTCTAAAATATTGGAACTGCTACTCCATTTTGCGTTGTTTTCCGTAAGGATAACTTCTTTACCATGTAAAAATGTCAGTTTTATGATAGACAACAGCGTTGGGTATTGGATCCCTTCAATTAGGAACCCTTCCCGGATCGACGGACCAATCAACCAACTTTAAGAGTATGCACTTGTATATAACACACGCTATACACAACGAGTAATACTCCAAAACATAAATCTCGCGCGGTCCAGATTTAGCACGATAATGAAAAAAAAAACGAATATATTACAGCTCTTACCAGATGCATCACTTTTGCGGATTCGTTTAAGGGTGCTGACTCAGGTGATAAACTTAAAGGCGGTTAGTGATTGCCTGGCTTTGATCCGTACCAGACCCACGTTTTGCAATATCATCCTCATATGAGGATGTCCATACCAATGAGCTACTAAATTGACCTTATGTCGAAAGAGTAATAGGACAAGAAACCCAGCCATATCCAGTCGTCGAAGAGGTAACCATTTCTCCCGGTAATAAAGAAGTCGGCGTCTACCATCAAAAAGATAAAAAACAACAAGGCAGCCTGTTCTGGTGCAGTACCACCGAAACTTTTGAAATACAGAGGTGATATCAAAGGAGTGTGGATGCAACAAACCAAGTCTGCAACAATGCAAGAAATCTCGTTGGTCGAAGCATAATCTCCCATCCCATCTACAAGAAAAGTGAACCCAAGCTTGCTTCAACTTCCGAGGCGCATACAAATCCTTTCCTATACTGCGATATCTAGACGATATTGACATTATTTTAGCTCCCGTCATGCCGTTGTAGAATGATTTGAGCCAACTAATTAACAGGTGTTAGCCTTGAAGTTAACAAGAACAAGGACAGTAAGGGGCAACAATTTATGTAGGAGCTGCTGAATCAAGGTTGGAGAAAAAGCAATAGGAGGACACTTCCTATTTTCCCAGTCCCTGTTTTTCTTACTACATAATATAATACCTACAGTAATTTTAACGATTTGAAGAATGGCAGCATTGTCGATCTAAACCACCAAGGGTTCACAGGTTAACCTCCAAATAGTATGACAATGGACACATATAGAATATAAAGCAGGCAGCATTCTAGCGTAGAGAAGTGCAACTGATACATCAATTCAATTGGAATGAAGAGTTATATGAAAGATAGCGATTTCATGTTAAAAAATGAAAATTAAAGGTGGGCCAAAATGTATGACCCTATATGGGAGTGTCGTCGTTTTTTGACATTTGTAAAACGAACAGAATTCGAATTTGTGGGTATTAGCCATTGAACGCGGAATAATTCTCACTATTCGTCAGTGAATTTGAAGCAACTAGTATTTCACTGCTTCCACAGGTCGTTCACTGCGGTGTTTAGATGCACGACTCTTAGACACTGGTACCTCCTCTTCTCCAAATAATTTGGTTGCTCTGGCTAAAAAAGAATGAAGACTCCGTCCACATCGGATAGACCACGCAATTGCCTATTCTACGAATTTTTTGGCCGCACATTTTGATGAAAGTTTTTGAAAACCCCATCAGCAGATGAGTGTTGAGATTGAATCGGTCATGCACAACAAAGAAGTGCTTATTTTACGTCAAAAATCTTCTGGAATGACGAAACTCATCACTAGCTATGTATCAACCTTTGCGGTTCTCTCAAAGTGACTGCATGATCTGCTGTTCCTGCAAGAGACTTTCTGAAGAGGGTTCCTAGCCGAGATAATGATCTGCCGGACTTAAAAGAACCTTTAATGTGAAGTAAGAAACATTTAATGGAAAAACATATTCAGATCATCGAAATCAGTCCGTCACCACGATAACTGGGCAGGTTCTTTCATGAGCCGTCCCCTTATGCAACGGATTTGCAAGACTTTGCCTTCATTTATACGCATGCATTTATCAATCAAGCAGTCGCAACGAAGGCTTGTATTTCACACTTGATCGATCTGAAAGGAGACTAGATACAAAATTAAAAAGGTCTCCCTTCATAGATCCGTAAATATTATTTTTGAAACCACTTCTATACGGGTATCAATACGTTTTTACGTATATGCAGACCAATATGCAGCAAGTTCATTGAAATGGAATTATGAGGGCAATGTGTGATATCATATCGCTGCCAGACCAGTTTACGAACTAAGAGCAACTATCTATCTATCTATTGATAATGGTTTAGAATAAAGGAAAAAACACTTGGAGATATATCGGGTAAGTAATTTCCCTGTTGTTTACCAAACACCTAACCTATAAGATGTGCTCTTGTTAGTTCAAATACATCTAGCTACCACCGAATTTGTTATCGAACAAAAATAGGAACATTGAGTATCCTAGTGGATTCTAAAATTAGAAATTCACTTTTTCTAACGTGAAGTCGCTTTTAACGGCAGATATATCACACTCAACTGCAACAGCACAATGGCAAAGTAGTTGTTTCAGACTTCAAGTGTCGTTAGCGTGTATTTTCGTCAGCATATGTAGACGTGTAGCAACGTCGATAAAGTGTCCTCTATTGATCATTATACATCATTAACCTGCTGCGTGATTAAATTCACCACTTTTGCATAACTATTTACGACTCGAACTCGAAACTTTATGAACAAGTATAGTTGGGGTTCATTATTGACATGAAGTCCTTAGAGAGCATCAATAAGGAATGAGCAAACAATTTGGGCGTGTATTCAAAGCACACATTCCTTTCAAATCAGCATACCCACTTATCCATTGAACAACGACATAGATAAATGCCACCAAACAGCTTAGATTCAAATTATTTGAAACGTCATCAAAACGAATTCGTATGCAACACACATTCGAAAACAGGATTCGTTAGATGGAAGCACTTTTACACACGTCAAAAACAAATATGTACGCACACCTTTTTTCTATTTCACTTGTTATCTCTGGTGTAACCACGTTAAACAGCACTAAATCGAGTGCGCCTTGATAAGAAAGGTGCTTAGATAGCCACTCTCTGATGACTCACGCCAGCGGTCACACGTTTTTAAGATTCATTTCCGATTCAATACCTGACAGCAAGGCAACATAAATTCACAAATCAGCAAAAATATATAACGAAAAACTATATTACCCATTGTGAGGAGTGAAGTGAAAGTGTGAGGTTGAAGTTGAAGGCTTGAGGTCTGTCCACATAGGTTTCTGCACCGTAACTAGCTACAAGCAGTTCTTGTTGATCTCACAAGCGGGAAAGTTTTTGCTCTATGGAAAATCAATCTCCCCAGCGCGCGACACGACGAAAATGATATTTCAATTCAACAAACGAGTGATAGTACTGAAGCAATCAACGCACACGCTTCTCGAGAGACCTCAAAATCGAGGTCTTTTTCCTCAAAGAACACAACTCAAATAGAAGAAAGAAAAAAAAAAAGACAAAAAAAACTTGGTGGGAGAACGAAAAAAAACCCGAAGACGTGTCAAATGCAGCAAGAGCGAAGGCAAAACGATACACACATAGGTTATGTTGAAATATGGTTAATACCAAAATGAAGGAGAAAAAAAATAAGTTGACTACCCGCAGTGTGTTATCGCTGGCAAACATTTGTTTGGGAAATTACATTTTTTCTGTATGAATTTCCAAAATTCGATTTTCAATGTTTGGTGCATCGATCAAGTGACTTGTCAACCGGTTAGGTGTGGACTTTTTTCGCCCCCACCAATTGTAAATGAGAAAGCCGACGACGACGATACCCAAGTCTGCAAGACACAACTGGAAAATGCACTTTTTTGCAGGAAAGCCGATAAAAATATAGAACAGTGTTACGAAATCAAAATCAAAAACTTTATACAGACCATTATTTTCGATGATTTTCTCATCGATAATCTCAGTGACGACAGGTGCTACTGCTGCTGGTGCTACAGTTGCTGGTGGTGGTGCCTGCTGCTGAGGTATTGTTGGAGTTGTGGCTGGAGGCGACAATGATTGCGGTTGATTATCGGGCGAAGATTCCGCTGATGCTGGCTCTTGAGGCTCTGTGGGGGTGTTGTTAGTGCTATTGTTGGTGCCCGCTGGTGTTATGAGAGGAGTAGTAGATCCGCCGTAGCTAAAACTCGGCACAAATTCTACCGCATTCACGTTTAATGTTGAGAATTTCGTAGACATATCGCTGTTGCTGCTATCTTGGGCCATTTTTTCTTACGTCTTTTTTTTTCCTTCACGGATTTAATATGCTGAGATTTAGTTTTATGAGTTGGTTTCTGTATTACGATTCACAAGTAAATGCAGTACTTGGAATTGTATGTGAAGTGTTTTGCGGATATCTTGTTTTCTTTTTTTTTAACAAAAAATAACAAAAGAATTCCTCGACGTGATACCCGAACTACACGCGTTTTTTCGGCAACACATCAGTCAAAATGGCCACGCATATATGGTAAATTAGCACAGAGAGCACAGCAAAAATATATCAATGAATAATGAGATGTCAAAATAAGATATTCCAGTGGATTTTCCAGTTGTTTGGCAATGCAGGCTTAAAATTAAGAATAATTGAGAAATTTGAGCAAAAACATTGCACATTTTGTTTTAACATTAATGAATTCACCACAAATGGATGGGTTCAGCAGTGGATTTTGTTAAAAGGTCATGTTCGATAAATAAATGGCCGGTCATTCATTTTTCGGTTTCAAAAATAAAATTTAAGGAAAAGCGTATGCTGTCAACTATGTAACAAACTTGATAGAAAACATTAGAAATATCCAAAGCAACAGCTCTCTCCACATTTTTCCCAGTACTGGAAGTTGTCTCTATTTATTAATTCAGTGTAAAACATATGAAACGAAACATACGGTATTATAGTCCGTACCAATTCAGTTGGCCAACGGTCGATTGCGCAGAGAGAGGATTTAAGAGAACAAAAATGACGCGAAAGAGATTTAATCACTAAGCGTTTTTGCCTGTAATTTACAATGCCTAACCCAACTTTACAATGCTTAGAACTAAAATGCTGTTGAATATCTATATAAACTTAATTTTTTATTATGAGGTCGACTTTTATACATTTCTACCTAGAAGTCCGATTGTATTTGAAAGGATTCCCAACCCTTTTTATAGTTGAACATTTCGTGGTTTAGCGCCAGGTACCTGTATGGGTGGTGTGCTTGGTTTGCCTTCATTTTATGATGTTTGATTTTAAGTAAAGTTCACATATAATGATCTATATTTTTCCTCCGCTCCTAATTTCATTATAAAGTAAGGAAAATGAAGAAACCATACTCAGTGAGATCGCGACAGCGATCTTGGACACAACAGCAGGGTATACGTCGTTTTTTATTATGGCTCCGCCCATTTTCGTCTCTTTTTGCTTGTTTTTGCAATTTTAAGAGATTGTAAAATAAATTTTAAGGGACCTGCACAGTAGAATGGCCAACTGTTTTGGTACGGACTATACCCTTCGGGGTAATAAAGCACGTACGAAAATGATTAATGCGATGTGAAACAAGCTAACAACAATAAACCCCAAATTGCAAAATTTACTAGAGTTTCTGAAGAAACAAGGTAAAGTCGGTTACCGTTACCAGGCGAGTAAAACTTACCGATCTCTCAGAGATTTTCCTTCGCTGACCAGATTGCTTATTTATGTGAAACAATATTTGTTTTCTGCCAAACAATCTTTCCTTACTACGGTGCACATAGTTATTGTTAATTATTTTCATGACACGTTAAAAATTACCAGCTATTTTTACGTTTAAGTTTTAACGGATTGTACAAAATATACACTTTGCAAAATGTAGATTTATTTCGTATTTATTACGGATCCCTCCAAGATCTCCAAAACTTTGGTAATTAGAATTCAATTCCTCACTCAGCAAAGCGAAGATTTCCTGAAATGTGCATAATACCTACATGCAGCTCATATCGTACCCATATGAACAATTTAGTAGTTGAATATTCATAAATCATATGAAACAAATGTGTTTTTTCGTTTCAAAATAGTTATAAGCAAAGGGCGTAGAAACATCTTTGTTTGCATTTTAATTTAAATAAAACAGTTGATAAATTCCACCACACTGCATACAAGGCACATGGTTTGCTGATTGGTACAGGTATGTAATCAATTGCGAAATTTTGTTGATAGGGGTGGCATTGCACAACCCTGGTTTTGGATGGAAAGGAATTTCATTCCAGTGTATTGAAGTTGGATCTAGTTCAAATCTTACAAAGCATTTAGATGAGCTATTTTTAGAAATACTCAGGTTATTTTGGTACAGTAACCATCCGAATTTTCGCAAATATTTTCTGGAACCTATTTATGTTTTTACGGGCCCAATTATAGCTATCATTAAAAAACATAATTGGAAATTTTCTTTTAGTCCTTGCGGTTTTTTTTATAAATCCAATCATTGGCGAGTTGGTGTCAAAACAAAGCTTATGAATTTTAGAACATGATTATCCAAACATTTTTTAATTGTAGTTATCGCAAAAAATCACTTTTTATTTTTCACTGATCATGATCAGCCGTATTTATAAAAGTATTTTAGAGGTTGCCTAACTTTAGGCAACCTTTAAGTACTGCCTAAGTGCAAAATCGGTATTTATAATCGATTTTCACATTTAGGCAACGTTGCCTAAAGGCCGCCTAACTTAAGCGCGAGCGAACCCTGCCTAAAGGCTGCCTAGAGGCTGCCTAAGGAATTTTCATTTCATTTTCATTTTGACGTTTACGAGAATTTCAATCTGGAAATTTATTTTGAGATTTTGGGTGGTGGTTTGCAATAAAGTGAAAATATTTTCATAAGAATGGAATCAAGCTTCATTTCACTTGTAAATGATTTATGTGTAGTGAATATTTTGAATTCTCCAACTAGTAGGAGACCAAAAATATACAAAACGCTTACTCGATGATGGGGGCTATGCCTGCTCCAACATTCTTTTCACTCCACTGTTGAATCCTCAAACTGATTCCGAACAGCAATATAACATTGCCCATATAGCTCCATGTTCTTCCTTTAAGATATTTGTTTACAAATAACATATGCTGTCAAACCCAAAAAAAACAAAATACTACTACTTTATTTGACATAAACTTCGCCTAGTTAGGCAGCAATGGAAAATCGATTATAAATAAGAATTTAAGCAACGTTGCCTAGAGGCAACCTAAATATTTAGGCATGCCTAACTAGGCAACCTCTGAGACCCCGCCTAAGGAAATCTAATAAATACGGCTGGATATCTTTTTGTGAAGTAATGTTTGTCGTTCCACCGAAATGAAACGGAATTTTCCTACGATTCCTATAAGCAGCTATGGAGCTTAAATTTCAATTCCATCTAGTTTTGTGTTCCAATGAAGTTGTTCAATGATAGCTATAACTGAACCCTATGATTAGGGGACGTAATCATGCAACGTCGTAGCCCATAGGTATACAACTGGGAAAAATTGTAAGTTTACAACTACCATTCCATGAACGCACCACTAAATAATGTCATAAACCGCACTGAATTCAATCTCATTTTACTAATATTTTTATTAATAAATTTTTTCTTTTGTCCTTTACGTTCTTGATCATTTTTTTATCAGTTAAGCGCATAGCTTTAGTGTGAAAGTGACTGATTAAATGTCAAAATAACGTTTAAAAGTTTACAAAGTTTACCATGTGCGCGAAATTTTCAATATTAATGTTAAAATTTGCCATATTATATTATTATATTGTTACTATTGAGGCTACGAATGATCACACAAAATATTAATGATAGATTGGAACAACAAAAAAGTAAACCACACATAGCACATCAAAATGATAATTGTGGTAAAAAAAAATAAGACGACCATTGAAATATAAGAAGTGATTTTCTGAAATGACGTTTTATGTTATAATCATGTTTTAATATTCATGAGCTTTGTTTTAATACCAACAATTGTGTAATTAAAAAAAAATGTGTCCAGTTACAGTTATCATTTAACAACTAGTTCTTCAGTGAGTGATTTTCCTAGTTCCGGGATTAAGCTCAAGTTAACTCGAGAAAGTAGTTTTTCAGTCAATTTGAATCCAGAGTTAACTTCAAGTTAAACCACCAAGTTTGGTGAGTTAACTCTGGGATTAAATGATCAGATGTTTCTCACAGATAATAAATACCAAGCAAAAAATTATTTTCAATTCCATTTATGTGGACATTTTTTTAAAATTTTTGGAAACTAAATACGTGTACCTACGATATATTCAAATTCAGATCTCAGTTTTAAAAATTGAATTTGACTGTTTTAATTAGAAAACAACTTGTAAGATTGCGACAAAATTTCATTTGTTTGGGCAAAAAGAAACCAAACAGTTGTTAACTGAAAGTTGAATTTATTACATGCAAATCTAAGCCCCGGGTGAGCTGTTGCAGATTCTATACATTTCGATAACTTTTTGACAAGAAAATCGATAAAATATGAGTGCTATCAAATCAAATCTCCACACACGGAGTCAAATTTAATCCTGCACTGAAAAACTGCTTCGCATGTTAACTCTGGATTAAATTTATTCCGGTGTTAGTAAACTCTAGGTTAACTCAGAACTGAAAAACCGGGCCTAAAGGCTGAACTTTAATAGAAGATTCGTTCAGTTTTCGCTCACTTACGAAAAAGCGAATTCATTCGCTCTTTCTCTTTCTTTTGTTCTTTTATACAAAAATTTGACATTTCACTTCAACAGCTGTTTACATTCATGTGTTCATAAGCAACGAAATTTTATTTTTATTGGTTGCAATCGCTTCCATTCACAAAGGTCTATTATGGGCAACTTTAGTAATTGACAGTACTGAAGAAAACTTAACGTAGAATTTCGACATTAGCTTCCGATTGCTTCTGACTACTACGTTCAGCCTTAAGACTGTAAATAAAAAATGAAATATTTTTTTATGATTGAATTTATAAAAAAGAGCGCAAGAAATAGAGGGTTTTCGTTGATAGCTATAACTGGACCCTTTCAGCCTAATTCATAAACTCATTATAGGCGTGTATTATGCGGATTAAACGTCATAATTCAATGATGCCAAACATCTTAATATTACGTTTTTTTCTTTTGTGTTGTGGTGGGATTGAATTTTTGCAGTGGATTTAGAAATAGAGACAACTTGCAGTACTGCAACGCTTGCAGATTTTACATGTGTTCGCTCCCATTGAAAACTGTGTGTTCTATCTTTTCTGCAAGGAGAATTCTGCACATGTGTTCCAGGCATAAGGGTATATAATTTTTTTATTTCTGTATACACAGGCGGCTGAGCATCAGGGTTACCAAAGGTTCAATTGTAAGTTAAAAAAAATCATATGTATGTATGTATGTCATAAATGCTAAATGTGTTTCACTGTTTAATTTGTTCAAATGGTAATTCTTCTTTACCTACATACTCAACATTGTAAACGATGTTAGTGAGTTAACATAAGTCATCAATATGTTGTAAAAATGTAGAAAATAAAATTGTCACCATGAGTTTCGCAACCATAAAAATGATCCCTCGATAACTCTGCCGAGCTTTTTGGTATTTTATTTGACACAAACCCTGTATAACTATTATGGATGGGGAAATATGTTATGAATAAGAAATTGTGCGACTCTGAATAGAGGCTGTATAAATACTTATGCACTGTATAGCTATACAACCGTTGAGATGTGTTTTAGTGAAATCTAATGAATAAGGGGGTTTATGTAAATTAATTAGTAAGGGTATTCATGCAACGTCGTAATTTTATTACGTGGGGAAGATTGTAATTTTACGAAGATGTTTTATGAACGACCCTAAAACTTCACCACTAAATAATGTGGTAACCCACTGAATTTAATCTCATTTTAGTAATTTGTTTATTGATAGAATTTTGTTCCTATTGTTCTCTTTCCGTTCACGATAATTTTTTCAATTTAGAACATACGTTTGATGTGTGAAAGTGACTGATTAAATGTCAAAATAACATTTCAAAAGTTTACAACGTTTACCATCTCAGTTTACGTACTCAATTCCTGTGAGAAAATTCCGATATTGTTGGAAAAGATTTCCCATACAAATTTTACGACGTTTACGACGACTTTCCGAAGTTGCATGAATACCCCTAATAATTATGCTGAACCGATTGAATTACTCACTGAACACAGCACCTAAGAATAATTATAATCGGGTGCTTTCGTCAAACATGGCAACTTTCGTCGAGTCTCGTTTGTGCTGCCTCGTCTCGCTGTGCTATTCGTCGTTCATTTTTCTTCTCATTCGCCATTTTTAAGTTAAAGGTGTCGGTGATTCTGATTAGTGTTGTGGCATTTTTCTCCCAAGTAAAAGTTTTTTTTCTTCAAGTTGAAACGTTTCAAATCGATAAATAAAATAATTGAAAAAACAAATCCAACAAAATAATACTCATCCAAAATGAGTCACAGCAATAGTAATAATAATAACAATAATCGGCCTCCGCCGCGTATTGATGGAATGGTTTCCCTAAAAGTAAGTTCATACATATACTTTTCTTTGATTCAAAAATGGCGTCCTTTTCCACTTTCGCAGAGTTAATTATAATTAACTTGAAAATTCTTGAAAAATACTTAATTTGTTGGTATATTTTTAACTTGTTCCTATTTAGGTGGATAATTTAACATATCGCACCACGCCAGAAGATTTGAGGCGCGTATTTGAGCGTTGCGGTGAAGTGGGAGATATTTACATACCACGCGATCGGTATACTCGTGAAAGTCGAGGCTTCGCTTTCGTTAGGTAATGCTGCAGCATGCAATTTTGTCTTTATTTTCTATATATGTATTGTGTTTTAGGTTTTATGATAAGAGGGATGCTGAAGACGCACTAGAAGCTATGGATGGCCGCATGTTAGACGGCAGGGAGTTGCGTGTCCAAATGGCTCGTTATGGAAGACCAACATCACCGACCAGACGTAATGGACGTGGTGGTGGTGGAGGTGGCGGAGGCGGCGGTGGAGCAGGTGGTGGACGACGTCGTCGTTCACGTTCACCTCGACGCCGCTCTCGCAGTCCACGACGCAGACCATCGTATTCGCCAAGATCACGATCTCGTTCGGCAGCAAGCCGTTCGCCAGTTCGTCGGACTAAGTTCTCTCGTAGCCCTGTTCGGAAATCGCTGAGTCGCAGCAATAGCCGTAATGGTCGTAGTGCGTCTCGCAGCCGCAGTCGCAGTAGGACCTAATCAGTAACAAAAGGTAAGTTTTATTTTAGTTGTTTCAAGCGGGAGAAAGTCTGGCATTTGGTAAGTGTGTTGGGAATTCATTCCGTTTTACTTGTTTCTCATATAAAGAATATTGAATGCTTGTGTTTATGGTATTCACAGTTTACACATTACAAACATTACCATGCTTCTTAACTAAACATCACATCCTCTGTTTTTTTCTTCGTTCCTTAAACAAAACCAAATTCGATTCGGATAAAGGCACCTAATTTATTAAGGACAAACACACACGCGAGTGTTTAAATTATGGGCGTAGGTGTTACACAATTTTGTTCTTGTAGTTATAAGTTAAAGCAATCCCTTGTGGGTTTTATCAAAGAGTATACAACTACAGGAGTGCGCATCTCATACAACGAAAATTTAATATGTGGGGTACTGATGTTGATACCCCAGTGTTCACATTGCTACCCTAGCACCAAACAACAACATAGCCGATGCATACGAACGACGGAAATTCCCCTTCACACTACCGTCCGCGTCTGAAACGACTACAACATTTTTAGCTGTGATGCGTACTCTTGTAGTTCTATACCTCCTTGGTTCTATCTACTTACAATATTGTACTTTACATATCATACAAAATATTGTAGGTATATATCTCCAACCCTTCCATTTGATTGTCCCCAATGACGACATTATTTTATTACCACCTCCCCAGGTGAATTGCAACAGCGATATTAAGTTCCTTTTAAAGGTTCCTAGGCACGATAGTTTTGCATTAATAGGCCAACTACCGCCATTTCTTTCTCTGTTTTTTTTGTTGGAATATCTTGAATATTCTGGGGTCACACTTTCACCGATTGTTATTTAAAGCGAGATAACAAGAAGTAACAAACATTTTATAGGCCTACACTGAGCGCGCACGCATTTAAGTATTTTCATCAACTTCAGAAAATAAAATTTGTTTAGTGGTTGTCCGCTGTGCTTTGTAAAAATAATCAGTAAGACGCAGATTATTTTATTTTCTGTTGATAAAGAATTGGTAAAAAATCCCTTTATATTCGAAATAATTGTCATCTACATAAACGTTTGTTTTGTGAGTTATAACAAAAAAAAACGTTCGCACACTGTTCTACTTTTTTTTCATGAGTATGAGCTGGACAATGTAGAGAAGTACACAGCTCTGAAAAAAATTAAAAGCCTTCACTTTGCTTTTCTTATAGTTTTATCTTGCGTGTACTGTTATGAACTGCTTAGGTTGTCTTCATTAACAAAGCTAATACATAATAATCTGCATTGGGTGATGTGGCATAGAATTTTTTTTTAAAATAAAACAACAAACTTAATGGAATACCCTAAATTTTGGCTTTATTAGCTCACACATTTCATGGCGTTTAATGTTTAAAAATAATTTCTGGCATATGGCCTCCGTGATTGCGCCTTATAACGCCATCTTGTCGGTTGAATTTTGTATCATTTTTCGAGCATACCCGGTCTAATTTCGTCAATAGTGCGTCGAATGTTGGATTTTAAGTGATCAATCATTGCTGGTTAATCAGCATAGACCAGAGATCTGACGTACCCTCACAAAAAGTAGTCCAAAGGTGTATAATCACACGAACGAGGTGGCCAATTCACAGGTGCATTTCTTGAGATGATTCGGTCACCTAAAGTTTGGTTGCAAGCGCTGTATGGCATGTTGCTCCATCTTGTTGGAACCATTTCTTCTCTAAATGATTTCCGATTTCCTGTAGCGTACACCATTATCGGTAATATTGGGACCGGTTTCGGATTTAAAGACAAGTGGGCCGATGACGCCTTCGGGATATAAACCTAACCAAACAATTTTTTTTTCGGGATGTTTTGTGTGCTCACAACAAAACCGACAATTCTGCTTGTTTATTTACGCATCAAGCCAGAAATAAGCCTCATCGCTAAAGATGATTTGACGATAAAAATCTTATTCAACTTTCAGTGGATTCTTAGCCCATTTACCGAACCCACGACGCAATTGATGAGCCACTGGCTTTAATTCTTGCACCAGTTGGTTCTTATATGGAAATAGTGGGCAGGAAGAGACCGAGTGATCCGGCGTTGGATCGATCAATTCGGGACACCTCTGTTACACTCACGTCTACAGCGGCGATGTCTTCTTCTGTACGCATGGTAATTAAATTAAAAAGAGTAAATGTGGTCATGAATCGATCCATTATATGACGTATTAGCTGCTCACATGAAGAAGTGCTCTATAAGTTTGGCGAACAGAGCACACATTTTGGAAACAAAATTTTGACGATTTGAAAACGTTTTTCTGGTCTTTCCATGGTGATTTGCCAAAGTATACCTACTGAAAAAAAAGTCAAACACACTTCTTAAGTATGACATGACAACTAGTTTGACAGTTATTCTTATCGGAAATTCTATACCTCTAAAAGAAAACCCTTTATAAGTCAGCCTATTCTTGTATAATTAGTGCTAGTGGGTGTTTTTAGAGGAAGCATCTTGGAGACCTACTTTGATGATTTGTCAAGCTTTCACAATATTAATTGCAAAGAAACTCTTGAACATGTCCGAAATTTATCAGAAGTGCAATAAATGAACTGTCAACATTTGTACGGGAAATCTTTTCTAACAATATCGGAATTTTCTCACAGGAATCGGGTGCGTAAACTGAGGTAGTAAACGTTGTAAACTTTTGAAATGCTATTCTGACATTTAATCAGTCACTTTCACACATCAAACGTATGCGCTAAACTAATAGCGTTTTCGATTGGGATACAAAAAGCACTCTTTTTATACTCTAGAGCACTTTTTTTTTTACTATAGATCTATTTTTTTCGTTTTCGATTGGGATACAAAAAGCATTCTTTTTTTTTTTTTTACTCTAGTCTAGAGTACTTTTGAAGAATCTGGATTCCAAGTCAGATTTACACCAACACAAAAACATTTAACATCTGACTTAATATGTAAATTTGAAGTTTGCATTTCGAAATTTGATGATTAAAAAGTGATTTTCGGGGAAAACTATAATTAGAAATTAAAATATTTTTGGATAATCATGTTCTAAAATTCATAAGCTTTGTTTTGACACCAACTCGCCAATGGTTGAGTTTATAAAAAAGCCGCAATGAGTAAAAGAAAATTTCAAATGATGGTTTACATTGATAGCTAATAGCTATAATTGCGGCCTAAAGATAAACAATAAGCTGTCAAATGGAACACTAACACACATAGAAAACCAGAGTAACCTCTTTAATGTTCGATTGGGATGGGTAAAATCTGAAATCTGAGAGTAAATCTAAAAATCCCAATCGAAAACGCTATAAAAAAAATAAACGAGAACGGAAAGAGAACAATAAAATGAGATTGAATTCAGTGGGTTACTGCATTATTTAATGGTGCAGTTTTAGGGTCGTTCATGAAACGTCGTCGTAAAATTATAATCCTTCTCAAGTAGTAAAATTACGACGTTGCATGAATACCCTTATAGATCTTTAGATGTAGAAAATTAGGATGGGCAAAAAAGGAAACAAATACACAAAAACCGCATGCCGTTAGTAAGGTTAGGTTATGTTTATGGTTACAAATTTCAAACAATTTAATTATTAATTTATTATATCAAATGATAATTATATGTCTATATAACAAATAAGTTAAGGTACCTACAACTTTCAGTTCAAAAATAATCTCCTGGAATTTTAAGAAAAGTATTTCTCATCCGTCCTTACAGCTCTTGCCCAAACCTGACGAATCTTCAAATGTTTTTTTGGAAAATTCTTCTTCAGCTAATTTTTCAACATCCAAAAATGTAAATGCTGTGTTTCGTTAATCGACTCTTGGCTCGACAAATACAATTTTCTTCTTCTTTTTCTTCTTGCACGATGGCGCGACCTCCTGTTTTATGCCGACTCCGAACGGCTAAGTTGAGATAAGCTATACTTGACAATTGATACTACTCGGATGATTTGTCAGATCATCTTGCCTCGACGGTTACATAAATATTTTCAATGGGTCTGAGGTGTGGGTGGTAATCGTAGTACTGCTTATGTCGATTTTGTTTTATAAGTCCATTTGAATATATGCGAACTATGTGGCATATTTTTGTCGAAGTGCCATTATCTCAGGTTTACGTCTAACAAAAATTATTCTTGTCTTCCCAAGCGTGTTAAATTACAAAAATTGTTCCGTCATACCTTTGAAATTGGCTGCCATCAGTCCTTTGTTCTCTAGAGTCTAGAATACTGCCTCTCTGTACAATCGATTGTTTGCCAATCGTTTCATATTTTCTCATTATGTGACATTTAAGGATTGCAATATTCTTTATTCATGCACTAAAGGAATGATAAGATCAAAAATCAGAGTCGAATTCCTCAAAATTCCCAGTTTATCGCTTTTCTCTCTGATGGCGATATTAGAATTTTCTCTATTAAATTAAGTCGTCTGATTATTTGCGCTCTATAATAATCTTTGAATTCTCATCATTTTGCAATTAAAAATCTGTTTGCCAATTATACGATTTCAAAATATCAAACAGCCAAACAAACTTTATAGGCGCAACAATCTTGACTCAATCATTCAAAGGTTATCATATCTCCTCCTCGCATTCCTACGATTTCAACGGATATGTCATTTCAATTTATGAGGTTGCAATTCGTTTGGCTTTTGCAATGATTTATGACCAATCACTAGATATAAATTTCTAAAAACCTGTTAGGTACTTCTCACATTGGAAATATAGTTATATAGAAATATACTTTGGAACCATATCCAAAGTCGCCGAATTATGCAATGTCTTTGTCTGTACAGACAATGGAACAACATATAAGACTTAATAAAAAGAAATCCATTATTTGCATGAAACTGGAATTAATTGGCATAAAAGTGGGATAGTCGTTTTACACGAATTTTGAAAATAATTTTCTGTTCATCGCCATCCTCTTAAAAAAATGTGTCAATTTTGTTGCGATTCATCAGCGATTCGCATATGGAAATTGGTCTATGAGGTTCTTTTTGCACCCATACCGTGTCTCTTTTTGTTTCCAATCATATTCAAAAATCTAAATCTGTTTTTTTGTGTTAGTTCCTGGACAATCGCAATAACACTTACTCGACGATTTTATGATGTTATCGACATTTTCGACATGGCCTTTCCAAGAGTGCCAAACCATGGTGCGATTTTGATATCAAAATAACGGAAACAAAATCGATGAAACCAAAACTGAGCGTGAATTGCTGTTCCAGAATCAGGACAAAAAAAACCTTTTTCAACCGGCCGGCTTGGTTTTGAGCCTTAAGCAAAGGCAAACTAATTATTTATCTTTGTCGAGAGCGTTTGAAGCGTGTAGTGGTAATATTCGCCTGTTGATTGAAAGTTTGTACGTTTGTACTCGCCTAAAAATGTACAATAAGGAATATAAGGATAACAAAAAACAGTGACTCCCCAAAGTTGGTTCGGACACCACCCATGGAGTAAGTTTCCACTACACCCAACATATTTTCTATCACTCTCTTCCCATTCTCTAACGCCCGCACTGCTATTTATAATTATAACACCTTATGTGGGCGAAAATTAAACAAAACTGTCGCAAAAGTTATACTACACCTATTATAAACTAATGTCCAAAAAGGGACTTGTCACTTTTAGATACCAAAAAAGCAGTTGGCTTGAACGCATAACTAATTCCATTTTTTGAATTATTTGTCTTTTTCAGATTCTTGACATTTTTGAAACAACTGCAGCTGTATGCGCGCTGCATCGGACCTCGAGTATCAAAACATACACAGGTACATAACAAAAAAAAATAGAAAACTTCAAACAAAGAAATATTGTGTATTTATAATTTTCTACATATTGTTTCATGTTTTTTTTATATCTTAAATATTTTTTTAATATATATCATGCAAGTTCTTATGCTTGAAAATAAGAACCATATTCAATCTCTCTTTCTCAATACAAAAACCGACAAGAACCATTATTACTTAAGAAACTATATCAGATTAATTGTAAAATTGTCTTATTAAAATATACAATTAGAAACAACAGTTTTAACAACAAAAAAATATTCTTATACCATTTAAAACAAAAAACCAAGGAAACCAGTAGAAATATATAATAATGAAAAACTCAAAATTATTTTTAAAAAAAAGGTCTGCTCAAAAATGCAAGCAATAAGAAATAAAAACAAATATACTTTTGTAGTCGGTATGTTTTGTATTTACAAAAAAAAAGTAGGAATTTCTTCTTAAAAAAAGCACCATAACTTGTAGTGATTGTGAGGGTGCGTCCAACAACACACTTAAATATCCGTATGCTTAGGCGTACAAAGTAGGTGAAAATAAAAAAAAAATGTTCCAAAAGTTGGTATTTTTCGGGTTTACATTCATTGTGTAGGGATAGAAGTAATCCATTTTATTCCATTTAAGTAAAAAAAGAAGAACAATTGGCATAATCCCTCCATGTAAGAAAAAACAAGCATAAATATAATATTCTCCATAGATATAATAAAAACAAAATTTTGAAAGCTTATTATCCTTTTATTTTGTTGATACACCTTCATATAAATATTTTTAATTTTTTTTTATCCTAATTACAAAAAAAAAAAACAATTTTTTTTTCATTACTTGAAAGACGTGATACTAAATATTTGTACTCAAATTCTAACGCAGGACGTTCCTGTCTGTAAATGTTACGTGTGATGCTGCTACACTGCTGCTGCCGCTGATTTGAATCTCAGTCTGTTACGCCTGCAGCATGTCTTCTGTATACGCACGTGAGCGCGCAGCTGGCTGACACTCTTCTCGTTGACGGCAGTGTGTGTTTACAAACATAAGCTGTTGGTGTATGGTGTGGGGTGGTGATGCGATGAGGTGGTCAGAAACGAGTTTGAAAAGAGAGAGAGAGAGAGAGAACAAATCAGGGATTCAGCGTGCTGAGTGCAGAATCGTAGCAGATTAGTCAGTAGCAGAACACATGCAGTTAATCAAGTCCAATAAGCAGACACAAGAGACAGTCAATCACTATATATACCTATACTAACCTGCCTTTTGCGAGTTACGTTACGTGCGATTTCAAAAGCCCGTCCTTAGCGTTTTGGGACGCGTTTCTTCTTCGCCGGCATCGCGCATTTAAGTTGAGCTGCTGCTGAGAAAGAAAACCAAATCAAATCCACTGCTGTTGTATTAGCTGCCCTGTGAATGATAGTCTCCTCGAGTTTGTTGTGGCCGATTGCAATGATCGACAAAGATTTCATTTCATGTGGATATCCACGTTGCTGCTTAGCAGTTTGCTGTTTTTACTTGCATATGTCACCCACGCGTCGCTAAAGTATTGCACAATCATATTGAGGAGACGAAAGATGAAGATATATCTTGCTGGGAATATATTAAGTTTGCCGTCTGTTTTCGCTGTTTTCCTGTTGATCCCTGATATCGAAATGTTTGCTGTTTGTTGCTGGTTCGTTTTTTGAATAAGGTAATTCACAGGTATACAACATCCGACACCAGGGGTAAGTTGGAACGAGGACGACGACGCACGGTGTCACCTTGGGCATTATTCTGACATTTCATTCGAATCGGTAGTTATTTTTCGAATTCAAAAATACCTATAACTATCGAAAGAAGCGAAGAAATATGTTTATACATTACTTTGGTGTTCTTTTCGACATGAGACACATTCGAAGCGAATGTATGAATAATGCCCAATGAGTCGAGGAATCAAGGGTAAGCCGATTTTCTTTAAAACGAAATATTTAATAAAGATACAATTTGACTGAAAACAAGAATTTTTTTTATTTCAAAAGTGAGGATGGACAAGTTTTTGTTTTGTAGCATTCTACTTTGTAAATTCAGGGGTCGAATCGCGTCCTCCGTGAACGGATCGGCAATCGTACGAACAACAATTACGTGATTCATCGTACGAACGAACGTATTGAGATTGTGTCATACGAATGCTCACGGAACGTAATTTTTAGTTTGACAACTACCACTTGTACTAGAATAAAATAAAAGAGGTAATAGTCTAAACTTCAAATAAATGTTGTTGGGCAGAAAAATTCGACAAAATAAAAGTTGGAAAAAATCATTTTACAAAATTAAATGGATTCGGCGTTGTTATTTTACCTTAGTTCGTCAGTCGAAATGAAAAAAAAAATTCAAATACAGCTAAGTGATAGCAGCAATTGTTCAATTGAGAACTATCTCTGAAAATGATGTACATAGTATATGTATTTATAGATTTATAAAACGGGTTCGCTTAAATAAAAAGGCATTTTAATATGTATTTACGAAACTAAACTTCTGTGACCTATATTGAATCCTTGGACGCAGTACCTTTCGGCGTTGTGGCACCTAACTATCAGTCATTGGTAACTCGGAACATCGTAATGTTTTAAGGGCCAAACCCACCGAGCAACCGAAACCGAAACTTCGTTTTATTTTTTTCATTTTTCTGTTCAATTATGACATTTCATTCCCACCGAACATAGCACAGAAACTGAAAAAAAAATTAAACGTCACATTTGACATTCAGTGAATTCAGAATGCGGATCTATAAAAAAAAGAAAATTTTGTTATATGTTGCGTTATATTTTGCAATGCTGAAAAGAACAAAACGTTCCAAATATTGGATTCATCCCCTAAATCGAGACCGAAAAATTAATGGAGAATTCTACCGAATCTCAACAAAATTGGAGGAGTATCCGGCCCGGTATTTCCGATATTTCCGTATGAACGTCAGAAAAGTGACGTCTGCGAACTTTGGCAAACAGAAATTACAACGATGAAAAAAAAAGTTGCAAGTTTCGGTACGATGAATTGCAAAACTGCAAAATGAAAAAGTAAAATGTCGGTACGGAAAAAAAATAAAATCGTTTTATATCAAAATAAAAAGACTTTAAGAAATAAAAATAGATGAGATTAGTGTGGTTTATTAATATCTTTTATTTAAGAAGTATTTTTAACTGAAAAACACATCAAATTTTAAGTAATTAGCAGTTTAAAAAAAAATGAAAAACAAAGTTTCGGTTTCGGTTGCTCGGTGGGTTTGGCCCTTTAGCACTTGTAAGTGCCTCAACTGATGCTTCCAATCCAATTGCTTAAATTATTAAATTATGCTATTCGGTGAGATGCTTGCTTCTCCTCATACGGCCCCACCTCCTTTTCTATTAATTATTTATTTTTCGTCTAAAATGTTTGGTCAGCGACTCAATAAACTAAATGTGCTTTCCTACTTCCACGCTTCAACTTCTTTAACCTGAGGTCTTACAATATTTAACTTAGTTAACAAGCTATCTCACATTTTTATGGATGTATAGCAGCTTTGCCTTGAAAAGTATTTGGAATCAAGTTTTTTGCCAAGTCCGGCTAGTCCCTAAGTACTCCGTCAAGATACTCTTTTGAGTTTGATTTATTTTATTGCGATTTGTCTTAAAAATGTTTTTTTTGTATATATATTAATTAGTTGACATTTTTATATAGGTATTTGACATTTATAAAACATTTAAATTTATTTAAATTACATTTTTCTTTCCACGCCACAAATTACGAACACTACAAACCTATCGTATGGCATTAAGATTGAACTTGTACGTTCAGGCATCCGTTCACTCAAGTGGTGATGCCAAATTACGTTAACGACTATACGTTCACGTATGCGATAATACCAAATAAACACTACGAAAACGATTTACTCGTTCACGGAGGTCGCGATTCGACCCCAGGTTATATTACTGCAGAAACAAAGCGCAAAGTTAGCTGTCTTTCATTTACATTTTCATTTAGTATTGGGGCTGAAGGTGGGGGATTGAGAAAAACATGTATAGATATGGTTTTTATTTAACATTGGCAAAACTGATCCCAGTAATTACGGTATAAAGTGGAAAAAACCCTGACGTTTTAAGTATTATGTTACCTGAGTAACCAGGATTGAAATCTTTTTCAAATAGCTTTCAGATTACTGTTACCGTTGCAACCGCTTCTCAAATTACATTCAATGTTCCCTCGGCATTGTTGATCGTATAGAAATACATTTCGGTTTAACACTGATACGGCTCCAACACAAAAAACCCCATAAGGCTTGTGTCAACACTTGCATGGCCTCTTCGCTTACATAGATAAATTATGGGATCTTGGGGTGACTATGCATCCGAACATGCTTTGAGTAGGGACTAGGAAACCAAAAGACAACTACAAACGAAAGTATAGAGGAATAATTGAAGAATAAATCAATAGAATGTACACCTTCCATAGGGAGTTTAAGAACGCCTTGGACATTAAGTGACGCAATCGTAGTACCACATGAGAGTACGGAAATACGCGGTCACCGTCCCCATCCCCAGCAATCAGTTGTTTACCATTTAGTTGAACAGACAAGAAGTTTGGTGCAAATATTGCAAATGATAAAAGATCCATTAACCAACCAATGTGCGATACATTTGAATAGATAGATTACTCTACCAGCTCTTAGCGATCCAGGTGACATGATGACATGAAAGAATACCTCGTCACAAACCCAGATAAAATCAGTGCTCTAGCTACTATAATAGAGCACTGGGGCTCTATTATATAAAATGAAACGAGCAGCAAATAAACGATAGTCACGTCAAAGTGCAATTTTACAAAACGCGAAATATTTATGACAGCTCAACGAAAACAAAAGCTATACGACTGCCAAATGCCAGTCGTAAGAAATTACGAGTATCATAAAACCTAGAACGATACTCGCTTTATGTAACAAAGTGATTTCAATCAACGGTATTAGTTTTATAAAATATGGCACCTGAAAAAAAAAATCACCAGCAGATAGACCCAAATAATCTTAATATTACGAGGCCAGCAAGAATTTCCATACGAAGCCCGAAAAAAAAACAAGATCCTGACAATGAGAGACCTGTCTTAGGGCGAGGTTACGGTCAACTCTAGTTAAAAAAAAACCGTGAACGATTGCTCACGCTAGTTCAAGGTAGAAAACTTGAACATCAAATGAGTATTGATCTACAAAATTACAAGCGTGGACTAGCTCGGATTAGCACAAACGAAAAAAGCGTGATCTGCGACCATGTTATTTATTGACTATCCATACATTAGATTTACTAGCGCGTTTTTAACTTAGATATAAGATTCGGACATAGATAGAAGGAAACCTTAAACTATTTAGGAGAAGTGATCGACCATAGGCTTCAATTCAAAGCAAACAGGAGTTCCTAATGCTGGCAGTGCTCTCCCGAATATGGTGTCAAACGGAGAACCTGGGTATAATAGGAGAAAAGTGATATCAAGAGTCAGCTAGATAATATTTAATGCTGCTCCGGTTTGGGCAAAATCACTATCGCCAAAAAACGAGAAGAAAGTGGTTTTCGGACAAAGCTGCTTTAATAAAAATATCCCCATTGACATCTTCGCAGACGATGCTTACTATCTTTAACAGAAGAAACTCAAGGCAAATAAATCAGGAACAAAGAAAACTACAATCCGTTGTGTGAATCCCCCAAAAGTGTTTATGGTTCAAAAAATTCGACCGATAAAGGTATAAACCCACAAAAAGTGGGCATGACTAAAAACATTATTTGGATGAAATTTCGCATGTGACATCGCCCAAAAGTTTTGTTTAGAACTCCTTCAAATTCCTTACGGTTTGAAGTAAGAACGATGTTGTTCTGAAAGTGGGCGGATTTTGAAATATTTCTAACTATAGGCAGGGACAAGGAGCTTATTTTAAAATTTAAGGTAGGGCCTAAAAATCGGTTGCATACAGATGGACGGACAGACAGACATGACTAGATCGATGTAGCTGGAGTCAATTCATATACGATGTGTCTTATCTAAATTATTTCTCGATGTTACAAACTGTGTATCAAACCTAATAAACCCCTATGGGATAGGCTGTCAATATTTCTCGTTCACTGCGTGGAAAATTCCTTGGGGCATTACTACAATTGGCAAATGAATCTACATGATAATACTTTCTATTGGGACCTTGACAAAATATCTCCTCGGTGACTGAAATACGATCTACGCACTTCTTGTCTGGCTATCTTCACCGCTTTGAAGACGATAAATCACCGTATTGTTTGAACTGCCCAGATGAGGAGGAAGATAAATAGCACGCTGTATTCTAATGCAAACGATACACAAAATATAGAGTGCTCCTGGATTACTGGACGGAAATCTCCGGATTTCTAAAATCGTGGAAATCGAGCAGAGGAAAATAGAAAAAAGCAGAAACACCAGACCTCAGTAAAAAAGCTGCGTGAAGCAATAACTTCCGGGTTAGCTCAATGAGAGTGGTAGAAGTGTGTTGTGTGGATTAGTACGTAGGTTTTAGCAAACATAACCAGGAAAAAGAACAGTCAGACTCAAAACCCAGATAAAAAGTATCGAATTAATGCGATAAGGATCAGTTTTTGGCGGGCCGGAGTGTGTTCCAATGCGCTTACATCTTAAACGAACGGCTAAGTTGAAATAAGCTTTTCTTGACAATTGATACTACTCGTATGATTTCACGGATCATCGCGAGAGGAGGGCCAGTGAAAAATCATTTAGTTGTTGCTACGACTGGGAATCGAACTTAGCCTTCTTTCTGCGCGGCAGTTCATCGCCACTGAGCCACTGTCCATTACTGAGGAATGCCTCTTTAAAATCGATTTGGAATTCTAGGTGTTTTTTTTTTAGGATTTTGCGAAGTGTGAAGATTTGAACGGCTGTAGAACGCTTTTGATTGGAGTATATATTCGAAGAAAAATGAACCCCTTGCGTTTTATAGGATTTTGTACAAGGAAAATAAAGCAGTTCTCCATTTTATAGGTACATGCATGTACATACGATGTATCTAGCACTAACTAACACTTAGCAAACGAATCAGTACTATTGACAAAAAAAAAACAGGAACATCGTTACTAAGGAAACTAATAAACAATAGTAGTACCCAACTCAATAATTCTCGAGAAACAAGATTTTTTTTCTGTTTCGTGAAAAAAATCAGAAAAAATAGTAAAATGATAAAAATCCGCAATACTTCATACGCACCTAATCTCGACCAAGAGGGCACATTACTTTTACCGCTACCATCGCCACCTGTTTCTGAAAAAGGGATTTGGTTTAAAGACTTAAAGCCACACGAACGTTTGTTCTACCATCAAACATTGAATTCAGTACGAAAGTCCCGACGATACAGCCCTAACCCGGATATACCGCGCGACTCCTTGGACTTTCATCTACAATCTAGGTACCATCATGGGAAGGAATTGTTTCCCGACAAAGTTGACCCAGTTTTGCAAAGGGAAACTGTTTCAATCGAGACATTCCGTGTGCTGCGCAACACCAAAGACGTAGTTATTAAGCAACCCGATCCATTGGGACATCCACTACGCATTGGTAAGCATTAATTCTAAAAGCGACCTTAATTACAAATGTTTTTTCTGTAGCTGGACTCACGGAGAAAATATCCCCACATAGTGTTAAACTTATCAACAGCGGTCATCATAATCAGTGGACGAACAATGGATATTCGAGGCAACCAGCCGATGGAAACTTCTTTTACTACTAGTGATCTTTGGCAATAAACACCTTAATATTGTTTTAATAAAAAAATTTGTTTGTTTTATTGTAAAAAATACAAAATCCATGAGCTTGTTATTCTATTCGTCCAGTTTAATGTGCTTGTGCTGGTGTTCACCTTCAGTGGGCGAATGTGACTGAGTGGACTTTTGTTTCTTATTTTTGTTCTGATTTCTGAAGCTCTTTAGGGTTTTGTCTTCGCCAATCCTAAAAAGTTTATCTTTAGAATACAAATTGTTTGTTAGAAATTGAATGCTTACATAATGGTAGCTCTAGTGCCGGGTCCCCAATGAGCAGTAGGATTTTTAGGGAACCTAGACAGGACGTTCTTTCTGCTCGTTGGATTAGCGTCGGGGTGTACATCGTTTAACTCGTACTTCATACGCGGTGGGACACTTAAAATCGCCTTGCAAGCGGTTCCATCAGCCATTCGCTCCGCCTTTACAGGGTGGCGTTCGTTCCAACAGCGCAAAATGTCCCACAGAACCGAGGGTGGCGCATCGGTTTTAATGGAACTCTTGCAAGCATGGGAAAATGATACTTTATGACCAGCATGCAGCAATGCTGAGCGGAACTTCAAAATTGGCAAAATCTCTAGTTTAAGCACGCAGCAAAGCTTGTCTAGGGAATAGTAAAGTGGCACGTCGTCTAGTTCCTCTGCAACTACACTCAACATCCCTATCAGGCGACGGTTTGTACCGAGATTAATGAGTGGTTCCTTTTGAATTTCATCTAATAGTTCAGTGACGAATGTTTTGTCGTGTATTGGGTCGGACCATATTGGACCACCTAACTGAAAAGAGCAGATGTGAGTATACGTAATGTAGAGTGGTTGTTTTTGTTAAAATTTTACGTGATGTTTATGGTTACAATGTTCGCAATTAATTCCAACTTGGGGACCAGTGGGAATGCCAAATTTAACTTGATTAGGATTGGTTTCGCTTGGATTTGCTTTGATGATACCCATGGGTTGTAGTGTAAAGGTCTCACAACCAGTACATTGGTATATCATCGATTGTTTGCTGAGTGGGAATGGAGTTATTAGTTTCAATGCTTGATTGTCGAGATTGTCGAGACTTACCTCATGCTGTATTTACATTTTGCTTGGCTGGTGAAGACTTTTACGAATATTCGAACATAGAAATCTGCTGAAACGCTTAACAAAGGTTCGATGTACTTTCCATAACGATTTGCGTGTCCCTCGATGGCACGCAGTAGTATACGAAGCGCCTTGATATAGAGTAAAAACAATTCAGTTCATAAGACACTTTTTCAAAATCACATAATTACCTACCATTTCATGACATGATTTGTTTCTAAGCGGCACGGATCCGTATTTAACAAAACACGCTTCAGGTGTATTTCCAGCCAAGACAGCCATATCCGTCGCTGTTACCAACAATAGTCCACCTTCGACGAGACTCTGTATTGCGCCATCTAAGAACCTATTCGGACAACCATAGGGATCCAAGTCAACAACATCAAAGCGTTTCTCAGGCGTTGTAGAAAGATACATCAAAGTCCTAGAAACCATATTAATTACTTAATTGCTTCAGTCAATAACGAAAGAACCCACATTGCATCAGCATGACTAGGAGTAATCAAGTGTTCCACGCCATTGTGTTTGACATTGTCCTTAATCGATTCAACAGCTTGTTTGGACAAGTCGTTTGCTATGATTTCTTTTACACCTGCAATTTCTTTGGCATACCTTATGCTCCGCAAGCCAGTTGCAGAGAGGGCTTCTAATATTCGCATGCCATCCTGTATTATGAATCGTAAATAATCATCAGTGCGATAAAGCAAAGTCCTTACCTCGTATTTTATTCCAGAGGCATAACATTTTTCTTCTACTGTGCCATCACCTTCCTTTTTCTTTAAAGCCCTTTCTTGCCTTTCTTTTTGTACCCGCTTAAAGTAAGCATTTAGAACTAGTATGCTCAAGTCACGATTGAATTCCTGGACGGGATTGTAGAATACATGACCACCAGACACAATTTCTGTTGAGCTTTCTCTTATTGTTTTACGAGGGAGGGGTATACTCTATAGGTTCAAAATTCAAAGGCTTTATGTTGCTTTTATGCAAAAGAATGGAGAGCTACTTACATCCTGCGACTTTTCCATTTTAATACACAAAAATCTCACGAAAACCAACGCAGCACAGTTCAAAACTTAAAAAAATAATAACACATCAAAACATTTTAGCTGTCATCGTGATGCACGTTGTATACAGCTGTTTGTGAAGGTCCATTTTGCTTTTGTTTGTTTAAGAAATCAATTTGCTTTGTTCGATCATGGTCTTCAACAGGGCTGCATGTCTCATGAAAAATCGCGCGTTTAAAAATTCTAATTTCCTTTGATCACAAATCTTTGACTAATATACATTGGTCAATCGACAATTTTAGTCACATGGAGGGGACATGACTGACGAAACAAGGTAAACATTTTCACAGGAGCACTCAGATAAGAGTGAAATTCTAATTTTGCCTCGACCTCTCATAAAAGTGTTTTTGATTTCAGTAAATGAAATTGTATAATAATTAATAAGGGTTGATATAGCTTGACATTTACCTTACCATTATGTAAGATTTTGGGTTCCACATATCCTTACTCAGTCAGATATGAACATAAGTAATAGAACATCAACTAGTAGTCCACTTTTGCACATAAAATCCAATTCGTTTTCCATTTTATCCATTTCTGAATTAATTGTTATGTTGAAATTTTATAGTACGTTTCCACCGAACCGAAACTCGTCGTTACATTAAAGAAATTCAATATTTGAAAATAGTGTTCACACAAAAAAAAATTCATTCCAACTTTCAAAACACTTTTTTTTTCACAGGACCTTCTCTTTACCAAACCACTGCCAAGAAAAGCTTATCTCAACTCAACCGTTCGGATTCGGCATAAAATAGGAGTTTTGAGAAAAGTTAGCCCCTGGGTACTAACGATCGTGTTACCCCAAAAATTGTATTTGTTTTTTTTTTTTATGGGATCAAGAAAGCAAATACCAGGCACAACGGGTATCCCGCAAATATCATATCAGCATCAATATAAATATCCACACTACAGTTTTCAATAGGCCTTCTCGTCGATTAGGTCGTGCTACCAATAACATTTGCAGAAGTTATTTGGGCACGAAAAAGCAGGAGAACGTGGTTCGATAATTGTATAGCTGAATGTTTCGCATTTCGGCTGAAATCACGAATTTCGCTGAAATAACGCATTTCGACTCGTTGGAAACGTACTATTAGGTTCAAATCAAATGTAAAAATATTTTAACATCAAGTTATTTCATAAAACATTGGTTTCCACCTATTTTGGAGGGTAGGATTAACGGTTGTGGTATCATGAAAAGCAGGAGAACATGCTTCGAATGTTAATAATTTAAAAGTATTTTCAATTTTGCATAAATTTACATATTTTCTGAAAGATTTTTTTCGCAAACATTGACAGATCAATTTGACTTTTATAAGAGGAACAAAATTGTTGTTATAGGAGCAGAAAGTAATGTTTGATTTAATATAATTCGGTTAGCGACCTCGTTTTAAATAACATTCGCCTGCTAAATTCCGAATTTCGGAATTTTGGAATAGATTTGGAATAAAGAGAAAAAAACACGGCTAATGATGAATTCCCCATATTTAACTGTTTTATTATAGTGCTTACACACCGAATCATAAACTGAGTTTTCGGCAAAAAGTTTACGTAAACCACTGGATGCTTTCGCACCGACTCTGACCAGGTTTTGTTTGACATTTCAATCAGCTGTGAATTGTGATACTAACTCCAACATTTGTGTGTGAAAATATTGAAATTGAATAATAAAATGAATTCTTATATAATCAAACTAATATTAGCATTTGAAGTTCAAAATGAAAAAAGTCTAAAGATTTTGACAAAAGTTTTTAACTCTCAAGCCCGCCGCTACAAAAAAAACGCAACCAAATGCTTATTCAAATTTTGAAACTGCAACATAAAAAAGCTATTCTTATAAAGGAAATAATGAAAAGCGAACAACAGAGAACTACATGGATAAAGGTGAGTTATTAACTAAGTTTGGGCATTTAAAAGGCAGATTCAGACGAATCGGAAAAGGTATTGATAACCATATGGACATTACAAACATGGTGATCAAAGCATGTTGTGTTTTGCACAATTTTCTGAACGTGCATAATGATGACATCAACATGCAGTGGTTGCTAAATCCACTGAATACTGCACAAAGAGAATAACCAGAATATACAAGTCAGTTCAACGAACGCTGTAGTACAGCTGCAAACATACGAAGTGCCATACGCGAATACTTAAGTAAGTACTATATTGCCATTGAAAAACAAAACACAAATCAAAATTATTTTTCTTGTTTATTTAAAAAATTAAGTACTCCTCTATGGAATTCTTTGGAATCAGATACAAATTCTCTCAGAATATCATTTCTTTCTTTTTCCAATTGGAAAGAATTTGTATCTGATTCCATTATTTTATCCGTAAGTGTATCGATGGATTTATTTACTGCATTAAGGTCTTCGCTTAAACATAACCGTCTCTTTTTTGCTTGCCTAGGTCTGGATGTTGACGTTGAGGGAAGATCAGCACGAGAAGCACTTGGTGAGGAATATGGCAGCGAGTTTTCATCGAACCAGGAGGAAGGCGGTGGTGGAGAATAAATAGCTTTAATGTAAGACAATTATCAAATAAAATATTATTATGATTGTAATTAAATTTGTTTTATTACCTACAGGACGACTATCTTCTTGGATTGACTCAAGATTGTGAATCCTATGCTCTCCTAGAATGACATGTATTTTGGAATACAGCTGCCATTCCGACGGTGAACCTCCTGATGGTCCAACAAGTAGTTTTTCTTTCCTGCAAAAGAAGACAATAAAATAACAAGAATAAAAAGGAAAAAATCAGTTTTATTTAATAAGTAGGTACTTACTTATATCTGTTCGTCATATTGTGTAGTTTTGTTTTAATTTCATCTGGTGTGTACATTTCATTCCTTCCTCCGAATGCCGCAGACATTTCTCGAAAAATATGCCCGTTCTTTCGGCATCCTCTAAGATCTTCATTTTTGGCTGCCCATAACTCCACCAAGTAATCCTCGTCTAGCAAACACCACAGCTTCTTCTTTTTCTTGTTTTTCTTTTCGATATCCATTTTAATTGTACAAAATTAAAATGGATAATGGATATGAAGAAAAATATTCTGATCCCTGATACCTGAAAAAAAAACATGTGTTTTGACAGCGAGTTCATCAGCTGTTTTGTGGAACGTGTGGAACACGTGTAGAACGTATGAAAAGGTGTGTTCTTTCCAACAACCTGCAACGAGATGACGTCAGCGAAGTGGTTATGAGAAGGTTACGTCGTAACCAACTAGGTTTTGATAACTGAAAATGTATGGGAAAACTCGGTTTTTGATGAAGGTTTCAGGTGTTTTTGCGAAAACTCAGTTTATGGTTCGGTGTGAATGCACTAAATGATTTTTACTTTGGGATTTATTGTTAGTGCCTGCGTGTACATTCATTCCAATGGTCGCACACAAAAGCGCGTCATTCGGTCATTGTAATGAAGTCAGTTTTTACAGCTGGAACACGCTGAAATCTAAAACAACCCTGTTTACGATTCACTCTGCAGCACAAGTTAAAAATGTATTTTTGTATTTGTTCTTGATTCACTCGGCAGCACTGGTTGACCAGTTAATTTTTGTATTCAACCTCTTAACGGACGCACTCACACTTGTGAGCTGAAACACTGTTTTTTTTTCTTCTTTGTTTGTTGAACCAGAATACGTTTTTAGAACAGTTTAGTTTTGTCTGTTGGCCTGTCAACTTCTTCATCCTTCTTCCTCTTTCTGAGTGTACAAGGCTCGTGCTGATAAAATTAATTCTCAAAAGTGGTTTTATTTTTTTGTATATTTGGAAAACCACCGTTTTTGTACAATCCCCTTATTTTTTGTATTTGATATCTCTGATATAGATGTCTGCACTTGGCGAAGAGGCGAAGGCAAGGAAAATGCCAGCTGTCATATTATTCAGAATCGAAGAGTACAGAAAAGTGAAAAAAAATTATATTAATGATTGGGTAGCATTATACATATTATGATACATGAATTCAAAATCTGAAAACCTAATTGAAAACTCTATAATAAAAGCCCCTATGAAGGCTTTCAGTTTTCGAAAACTAATGTGTATCGAACACACATTTTCATGCATTCCACAGGTGCCACAGAATATTATACTATTCTACTTGCTATCAAATATAAATCATTTTTTTGGGATCATTTCGGTGTAAGTTTTATTTTCATACTTGCAAAAAAAATTGTTTAAATGTCATTAAGATTTAAATGGGTGCATAAAACTTTAAAAACGGAATACTTTCTTTTTTAAAGTCAATGAAATTTGGTTGATGTTATGTGTGAAAGCAGTATAATAGTGCGTAAACTGAATTTTTGGCAAAAAGTTTACGTAAACCACTGGATGCTTTCGCACCGACTCTGACCAGGTTTCGTTTGACATTTCAATCAGCTGTGAGTTGTGATACTAGCTGCAACATTTGTGTGTGAAAATATTGTAATTGAATAATAAAATGAATTATAATATAATCAAACTAATATTAGCATTTGAAGTTCAAAATGAAACAAATCTAAAGATTTTGACAACAGTTTTTGACTCTCAAGCCCGCCGCTTGTTTTGTTTTTATTTCATCTGGTGTGTAAATTTCTGAAAAAAAAACATTTGTTTTGACAGCGAGTTCATCAGCTGTTTTGTGGGACATTTGGAACACGTGTAGAATGTATGAAAAGGTGTGTTCTTTCCAACAACCTGCAACGTGATGACGTCTGCGAAGTGGTTATGAGAAGGTTACGTCGTAACCTACTAGGTTTTGAGAACTGACAATGTATGGGAAAACTCGGTTTTTGATGAAGGTTTCAGGTGTTTTTGCGAAAACTCAGTTTATGATCCGGTATGTAAGCACTATAAGATAACCCAGGGTTTAGATAAAGGAGTATGAAATTTAACTTTTCTAATATTTATATGAGGGGTATTCATGCAACGTTGGAAAGTCGTCGTAAACGTTGTAAACGTGATAAAATTACGACGTGATAAATGAACTGTCAAAATTTGTATGGGAAATCTTTTCCAACAATATCGGAATTTTCTCACAGGAATTGGGTGCGTTAACTTAGATGGTAAACGTTGTAAACTTTTGAAATGCTATTTTGACATTTAAAAAGTCACTTTCACACATCAAACGTGTGCGCTTAACTGAAACAACTTATCGAGAACGGAAAGAGAACAATAGGAACAAAATTCTATCAATAAATAAATAACTAAAATGAGATTCAATTCAGTGGGTTACCGCATTATTTAGTGGTGCTGTTTTAGGGTCGTTCATGAAAGGTCGTTGTAAAATTACAATCTTTCCCACGTAATTAAATTACGACGTTGCATGAATACCCTTATGGGTTAATGTATCAGAGAGCTCTTACTAGCGAAGTGTATTGTAATGCTAGGTAATTTCATGGCAGCAGTTGAACCCACCACCACTTAAAAGTTACAAATACACTTATAAATGTAACACCATTAAAGAAGTAATAATGTTCAAATTGGAAAATCCTAAGCCCCGGTTTATATGTAAATCCCGCTTAATTGAAAGTCACATATTTAATCGATTCAAACATACCCAATTGTTTGCTGAGGAAATAATATCTAAACTAACACACCTTCTTACATGACAGCTCAGCTGTTTGGTTAGGGCAGTTATTCACGGAGCCACTTTTTTTTCAATATTATTGCTATTCAGTTAAAACTGTAAGATGCATCGAATTTGTGGTAGATTTCTTTCGATTCTGAAGAATCCCGTCTTTGAAAAAACCTACACTTCGGGTACTGTCATCGGACGAAATGTTTCATTTAGGAGTGACTTGTCTCTTGAGGTACTATACCCGGGAAGCAGGTTGGCACTGTTCACACCTACAGCGGTAAGAAAAATTATTTATTATATTCAGAATTCTAAATTACAACATATTTTAATTACAGCCACTATCAACTAGTGATAAATTCTCTGGCTACATCCCTATGAATCAATTGGAAATTACTTATAGCCGAAGCTCAGGACCTGGTGGCCAGCACGTGAATTGCGTAAACACCAAAGTTGATCTTCGGTTTAAAGTGGAAACAGCTAATTGGATTCCCGAAAAAACAAGGCAAAAATTATTAGTTGAGGTGAGAAGGATTTAAAGAATGATTTTTAGAATTGTCGGTTTTTTTTTCTAATTTAAACGATGATACAGTGGCAATTCTTTTTGTCTATTGATTCTATAAAACAATTCTTAAGGACTGCTCAGAATGCATATCTGTAGCTGGTAGCTTGCATCGCTGTCAAAAGACAGATACATTTCTTGCATGAAGTTGCCCTCAACTTCAAGCTACAGATTCACGAAGATTTACATTGTGTAAGCGCTTACGGGTTGCCTTTTTTTTAACTTTTCACTCAGCTACAGATACGCATTCTGATCGGCCCTTTATGCCTTGAAGACTTGAAGTAGTATATTGATAGATTTAAAGGAGTCCGATAGTTCAGACCTACTTATGATTTCTTACCTTGCATTGTTCTGATATGAACTATTTTTCTGAATTTACAGCTTCAAAATAAAATTAGCAAGGATGGATATTTTGTTATCAAAAGTGATCTTACACGTTCGCAACAATTGAATTTGGCCAATGCATTGGAAAAACTTCGCAATATTATTCGAAAATATGAAATCGACACACCACTGCCAACAGATGAAACTTTAGAAAAAATTCGCAGACGGTAAGTTGCACATTATTAAAACGATCGATACAATAAACATTGCATTACCCTTTGTAGGAAGGAGAGGGCAGCTCGCGAAAGACTTTTTGTTAAACGCCAACGATCGCAAATAAAGAAAGATCGTCAAGGACCACCAGATGTTGATTTTTAAATAGTTTGCCATTTAGTTAACAAATAAAAAAAAGCATTGTATAGTGTGTTGACGAAGGAACTTCTAATCAGTTTAAGTAATATTTCTTCCAGAAACATTTGTACCTCTAACATCATCTTAATCTCTAAGATTTTATACGAAAGCAAAGCTCCTGAATCATTATATACGATAGTATTTAATGACTTCAGACCCCTGAAGTGGTTAATCTGAGAATTAACTTGAAGTGAAGACAAACGAGACAATCGCATTGGTTAGATATTGGCTACAGAAAACTTCCAAGGTACACCCCACACTTTCAAGAATGTTTTTAAATGTTTTCCCAATAAGTTAGATGGCCCAAAAATAACATATCAGGTGTAATAAGCGTTCGTTCTCAGGGTATTATAAGGAAACTTTATATAAAACCAAGTAAACTACTTGTTCTGGATAGCAAGAAGAACGGGTAGTGTTTATCTACTGAAGAATCCTGGAAGAAAAACAGTATATCAATACAACTACTACTTTTAATCGATAATGTTAAAACAGAAAGTAATTGAGAAACAGTTTACATATCACTTATCCACATATAAACCGATCTTCGATAGACAAGAAGACAATTCAACGCAAATATGATCAGCTTAGTAGAATCTACAAGGCCCGCCATCCAGAATAATACCGGATAGTGATATGCCGGAGCGAAGTTATGAGCTTGCAAGAAAACTGCACAGGTAGGTAGCCTATTTTTTTAAAATTTAGTATGGAATGGTATTGTTTTTATTATAACAAAATGATAGCGTGTTTCCCGAGTTATCGTCCGAATGTCCATGTCGTAGATTCTGTCCATACTAGCTTTTCCTACTCCTAAGCGGATATTCAATAAACTTCATATTTTTTATATTCGCTGTAGTTTTTTTTAGTTATAGCTTTTAAGCTCTAAGCTCCCATATAACGGATTTCCTTAACTTGGAATCTAGAAAGTACCCTGACCATCTCCTGGTGGTCTAAACCCAAATCAAATCCAACTACATACATGCATTTGAAAAAAAAAGTCACAACCAAATAAGAAGAGGCTGCAAATTGTTTTGAAAGAGACTCATCCTTCAATACGCAGTTGATATAGTAACGTAATAGAGTTTACGAATTCAACCAGCTACCAGCCTCAAGATGATGGTATGATGACGTTTGTTAGTAGGTACCGAAATGAGATTACAGAGGAAAACCGAGAGGGGAGGAAAGAGTATCGATACAGAGGATTGGGAGAAAAGTAGCATAGTTGTTAGTGCGTTAAGATTGTCCGGCGACAAAATTCTTAGGATATGAGCACATAATTTTCAAAAGTCGCTAATATTTCCGATTATCTCGCAATGTTTTCATCACAATACGGCTTGCTGGAGCAAATCGTGTGAATACCTCTGTGATAGTCTACAAATACCATTTACGTCTTTTGGAAATCGTGTGCCAATAGTCATAGCTTTAGCGATTGTCAAATCTGTTCTAATTTTATGACATGCTAAGCGAAACAATCTGTATAATGTAAGCAAGCTACGTGACACCTTCAACTTTACCCATACAAGATATGATCTTGCCACAGTGTAGGATCTTTTTTCTTTTAAATGGGCTATACAAAAATTTTCAATGGATGTTAAATTAAAAAAAGTAAACCTTTTAATTCATTACCATAAGGAATAGTGCCTTAGGAAGATATTCAGACAATGCGTTGGATTTCGTAAACACATGTCCACTTTTTTGGGGGCGAACATCACTTGGCAAAGTCCGCTTAGAGTTGTAGCCGAGTCGCTTGTTGTTTATACAGACCGAACAATTCGTTATTTAGAAATTCGTTGTATGGATTTTTCCGGAAAAACAAGTTGTGCTCAACACAAAATCGTTAAAGACATTTTTAAGAAAATAGAGTTTGCTAATCACGGTATCAGTTAGCAGTAATCCAATTCTGTTGTCGTGTCGTGGAAGGTTTACTTTCCAACTAAACCTCCGAAGATGTTTTTCTTGCCGGTTTTGACGTAGGAACGATTTTTCCATAAAATCTACTTGTACCAATATATACTTTGTAAAGGAGGTTGGAAAATTTCCATTTCAGCCTAACCGTTTGTAGTGAATACATATAGAGCTGATAATCGGTCCTCTGAAGCCGAGCCTGACTGACGATCAATAATCGACTTAAAATCAGTCATTCTTGACCTAAGTCATCTACCTACAACAAATCCGCAATCTAACATGGATAACCTTTGATGGCATCTGTAATAAATGTTGGATGTTTATCATTTTCTGCTAACCTGTTCATATACATTCTATTTCCTTAATAGCGGTAATATCTCCTATGTGCGATTTCATTTTTTTATTTAACAGGATGGGAGTACAGCTCACATGAGTACATTTCAGGTGCATACTCGTAAGTCTTTGATCATGGTCGTTTCGTATTTTTTTTGTATTGGCGTATATCAGATATCCAAGGCTGTTGTATTTCTTACGTTGACTAGGTAAGCAAATTGCTCTTTGGGGACAACATCCAAATTGGTGGCTCATCCACCAACTTATCTGCCCTCGGACTAATGTCATATATGTCGGAGCAGCTTATCTAAATTATTTACTTTGGCCGTCCTCAATCGGGGATAATTTAATGAATTCTTCTGCTGAAGTATAAAGGAAACACCCCAGCACTTACCTAAAGCCAACAAGACTTTACAAGTGGATTGGTCTAATCCAAGGCTTGTCGCGTGGAGGCTGAGAGAAATTGGTTGGGATCACCTTGCTGCGAAATGATTTACTTACATTTATTCGATTTGCCTACCATTTGCATCCACTGAACTGATTTTTACTTAAGACCGTTCCCGAAGAATTTTCCCTGAAAATGACCAAGGATTTCATCCGCGCCGTAGAACAGGACTGGGATGGTCAGGATCATTTATAAGATCTTCTTAGTAGTTAGACTTCGATTTATTTGTGACGATATGTTGTTGTCAGCCGTGGCTTTGACATCACGTTGACTTCGACCAATGGTTTCAATACCGTCGGGGTATCATAGTAATCCTTGTAATTGCACAGATCAAGTGTTTTGTCGGAAGTTTTGCTCAATACTTTCAAGAATGATGCCAAAGAAGCCTTGCATAAATCCTTATCGTTGCCGATGATGATGGAGCAGCGAAAATTTAAAAAAAAACTAAAAACTATCTCTCTTTTTATACCCTATCCCATAGGGGTATATTAGTTTTGATACATAGTTTGTAACTTAGAGAAATCATTTAGCTACATATACCTCAAAGTATATGGATCGACTCAGAATCGATAGCTGAGTCGATTTAGCCATGTCTGTCCGTCCGTCCGTCACCAGTTTTTGGGCCTTAAATTTTGAGCTAGAATGATGAAATTTGGTACACATGCTCTTTGTTGCTCCCAGCAGAACAAGTGTAAAAATTTTTAAAATCCGCCCACTGCCAGCCCCCTTTTTAAAAAAACGTAGTTTTTGGCAAAACCGTAAGGAATTTTAAAAAAAGTGTCTGAGAATCGTATTTAGAGAATCGTAATATCTATATTTCGTCGGTACAAAGTTTTTTGCCACGCCCACTTTTTGGGGGCGTTTTTTTTATAAAAACGTTTTTTGGCCAAATTTGAAAATTTTCGAAAAAATTTTTGATGCACAATCATTGGTAGTATTAATATGAATATTTCGTCAATAGACCATTTTAACCCACGCCCACTTTTTGGGGGCGTTTTGCTACAAAAACCATTTGTATGCCCTACCCCAAAGCATATGCAATACAAAAACGTTGTTTTTTGTCGAACCACAAATGGTTTTGATAAACTCTCTGAGCAATATATATATTATATTTTCTGTATTTTATCGCCATAAAGCCCACATTTTGAGGATATTATTTTAAAGATGGGATGGGATAGGGATTGTAGCCTTCTCATATGTTTTCTTATATTTTACAAAAACAAATTGATAACATGGAATAACTGGGTGAGTAAAGATTTACCCAGCATCTAGCTTCATGTACTTAAATTTTGTCTGTAGGTCAATCAGTTTATCATTTTTTTAAGAAAATCAATTCAGCAAGTAACTAAATTTGCCTTGCATTGTCTAAGTTCTTTTAAAGCGATATTAATGTGCTTTTCATTCGATTTAAACGTCATTCAAATATCTCTCCAGGGTGTAAGTGCATTTATGCAGTTACTTCCAAGTGAATAAGCTTAAGCCACAGACAAAAGAATATAAATTCTTACTACCAATTTCATGATGAAATATTTTCCTCGTGTCCTTGTCGCTATTAGAAATTATGACGCAACCTTGTAAATCGACATGCTACCACCCCCACTGTAAGGATTGAAATGACTTCATATCTACGTTTGTAGAATCTCTCATATTTCCCATTGTGTATGCATGCAGATGTGGCTTCAATTCAAGTTGAACTGAATTCCAATTTGTCAGTCATCACAGATTTCCCAATACCCATTGAAATATTTACAATTAGCTTTCTCAAAGGCTTTGTAGCCCACGTGTCTGGTAAACGATTTCAATCAGGATAGGTATTTATATTTCTTGTTGCGTATGGGATAACTTTACAGGGGTTCCCTTCACAATGGGCCTTTGACCTATAAACTTTATAAATCGACACATTATAACACAATCACGTTTAAGCTTAACATACTGACATTGTACCTGTTGAAATGTTCAATTTGCTGAACCTGCTTGTTGGATTGCATATAACGTCGCCACCCTAATGCAGTTCATGTTTCAAATTTACTCTTCTGAAAGCTTATTACCATTATGATCCCACTTTATAAAATCAGATTATACTGTCGGTGTCATACGCCCATATTGCATTAATGTTAAGGCTCCAGTTATAGCTATAATTTTGCTGAACAAATACCGTTTAATCATGGAATTACTCGATACGAGTATAGTCACTCGAGTGATTGTAGGTGGGTGGTTCTTATTGAAGAACGTTGTAGTTGAATCTTTTTTGTGTGTCTCGAAAAATAAGTGTAACATATTCTTTGCTTCAAAAACTATGATTTCGAAATATAATCCGTTGTGAGTTCGAATAAATTAATATTTTGACATATTAAAGATCGCTTAATGTGAAATCTTTAGTTAAAGTTCAAGATTTTTATGGAATCTGAACTACGGATTATTAACTCTTGTATTGTATTGCAAAGCGGGATACAAATTTGGTTCAATCGTGTACTTTTGTGGGAAGAATAATGAAAACTTTCAAATAATCCCAAATCATTTGTTTCAAGCGAGTGTTGGGTGCACGACTGGGTTAAACATTTTCTTTGACTGCGAAGGTGAATATCATAGTTCGGTCAATACACAAAATCTTTCTTTGAATAACTTTGGTTGTTGAAGTTGAAACTAAGTTAAAAGTGTGGTAAAAATAACCTTTATTCCTGAATTTAAAGGAAATTAGTCCATGTATTAAAATTGTTTTAAGAAGAGTAATTTGTTTGCTATAGTATTTGAACAAATCGACTTTTGCTGAATAGTCTTTTACTTTATTTGCTATTAACATTATTATAATTTTAAGTGAAACACTAGAAGTGTAATTTTATGTAAGTTCTGACGCATAAGTTGTTCTGAAAATTAAAAAAAATGGGTAACTACCCATTTTATAGTAATAATTATTAGGAACAAATTTAAGTAATAGATTTAAAAAAAATCTCGCACACTACCTTTTCTATGAAACTTAATAAAAATGGTTTTAGGATATTTCGAAAAAAATAAATCTTTTGGAAATGTTGACCAAAAGCAGACATTATTTTTGTGTTAGTTTTCGTAAAATTGTAAAATAAATTAATATAATCACATAGGTTGAAGGAATGTTTTTCGCTACATCCCGCTCCGTCCCTTCGTGAGATATACCTTAATTTAAAATGAACCGTTTTTTTTTCCATTTTTAAAAAAATGTCAACTTCGAAATATACATGAAAAACAAGTTTCTACTAAATCCATTCATTACTTTTCGTGAAAAAGGCATTTTTGAAGGCCTGTTATTTGCCATTTTCACAAAAAAAATTATTTAAAATTCGTTGTTCTATTTTCGAAAAATCGTTAAATTTATGAATTATCATTGCAATAATTTAATAATTTGTAGGGGAACAAATAGTGCGCAAGATTCTTACACACGTCTACACCATCTTAGCTTCAAAATCATTAGGATCGATTTCCACAAAATCCACATTTAAAATAAAAGATTGAAGAAAAAGTAAAGTTGAAAGTAAGTAACGTTAAATCATATTTTTCAGAATATCTATATTACACTACATACTAATTTTCATTGAAATCGTCGTTCTTGAGAAATCAGTCATATTCAAATGTACTATCTTTACCTACATACTTGTAGAAGCTTAGTTATTCATTTTAATCAACATCGTTAAAGCAGTTATCGACATGATCGTGTTTTATTAAATCCGTAATATGGGAGGTACAGTTTTATTTCTAGGAGTCCACTTCTAAAAACCCCTCTGTAGAACCACCAAAAACAAACATATCCGAAATTTCAATCAAATTGGCCTAATAATTTGTACTCCAGTATTAATAACACACTCCAAATCACAGACTCCAGAGGCAGACATACATTTTTTAAAAACCACATTTTTGGATACCTCGAAACATAACAATTTTCAAAACTCTTTGTTTTTTTTGAAATAACATCTCCGCCGAGGTACCTATTATTCTTTCAAAGAAGCCCATAAGGTGCCATAAAGCAGAACTGGCAGGATACGATATTTGTAGAGCACACATTTCGTCCTTCGAGTAAGGAGTTTTGAACCTAGTTGCCCGAAGTAGGTGAACTCCTTAACTACGTTTTGTCCTAGGCGGTGGACAGATGCTTGTTTGTTTGTTGATAGCATGTACTTAGTATTGTCCTCATTCACTTCAAGGCCAACGGATTTCGCCTGTTCTTCAATCGCCGTTAACGCTTTTATAACTGCACGGTGGGAGCGACCGTTGATGTGAATATCGTCCGCATAGAATAACTTTATTTTAAGAAAAATGGAATCAATATTAAATGAATTATTGTAATATTCTTCCACTACGATCTTCCTCATCGTCTACATCAAGTTACAGCTTCTTGGATTTCCAAAAAAAAGTCTCATTGTTTACTGCAATGTAATCATTAAAATTTTCTCATCCATTTTCGTAAGTTCATTCTTCCACAGCAAGAAGATCAACAATGAGCTGCCAAATGGCACATAAACACACGCACAAAAACAGATCATTCTCTTTTATGTTCGATTGGGACGAATAGAAGTCTGAAAGCAAATCTGAAAATCCCAATCGAAAGCGCTATTAGTAAAAACTGTCAGAACAGAAAAGTACAGATCTCTGACATCGAAGTATGTCAAAACATTAAAAACAAATTACATTTTAAAACACACTTTTCATTAGGCATAGTTTAGGATTTATAAAGCGTTTTTTGGTATTTTTCCTATATATTTGTTTGACCCGATGGAGAGTTAGTTGTTATGTGTACAAATTTAAAATCCCAAACCCCTTAAATGCTAAACATTTTAATAATTACAAAATATAATCAAAAATATTAGACATTGACATTTATAAAAAAAAAAACGCTAAATGGGAATTACCGTTAGTTTTAGACCTATATTGATTCTGGTTCTGGAGGTAAAGGGTGATCCAAGTAGAGATACTTTTTTGAATAGCCTTTTTTGACAGATCACGTGTGAGTCGTGTCATTCTGTCATGTTTTTTTTTTGTTTAGTATTGTTTGGCATTTCATAATGGAAAGACTTACGCGTGAACAACGTTTACAAATTGTTCAACTTTATTATGAAAATTCACGTTCTGTGAGGAATGTGTTTCGTGCACTTCGCTCAACTTATGGTCAACATAATCGGCCTACTGAGCGTACTATTTGCAACACCATCACCCATTTTGAAACCCAGCATTCATTATTGGATAATATTCGACCGAATAGACCACGTCCAGCACGCTGTGAAGAAAATATAGCGGCCGTAGCTGAGAGTGTAAAATTATGCCGGTGCGAACGTAACCGTCAATGGCGACCGTTATCGTGCCATGATAACCGACTATTTGATGCCTGAAATTGAAGCTCGTGATCTCGGCGACATTTGGTTTCAGCAAGACGGCGCCACTTCCCACACATCGCATCAATCAATGGACTTATTGAGAGAACATTTCGGTGAGCACATAATTTCACGCTTTGGGCCGGTCGATTGGCCACCAAGATCGTGTGATATCACACCGTTAGACTTTTTCCTGTGGGGATATGTAAAGTCAAAAGCTTATGCCGACAAACCCGCTTCGATTCAGGCCTTGGAGGAAAACATCACGCGTGTCATTCGCCAGTTACCAGTCGAAATGCTCGAACGAGTGATCGAAAATTGGACTCATCGGATGGACCATCTTCGACGTAGCAACGGCCAACATTTGATAGATTTGATAGAAAATAAATGCCAAAGAATGTTCTTTCAAATGATAATAAACATTCTCCATTAAATTTGAATTTTCTGTGTTTTTTTCTTTAAAAAAGTAGGGAACCTCGAAATGGATCACCCATTATTAACGCAAGAAGCTCGAGTTCGATTGAGTCTCATCTTCCAGCCATAAATGTTTGCTTAATTAGGCGCTTGGACTACAATCATAGACCAATGGTATTTTACTTAATGTACCTAACTAAGTAGGTTGTTGGAAGTAATACCAATTTGGAAAATAAATTCACTATTAACATTAAGCCCACTTTCACAAAGAAATTGTTAAACCATAAAGAATCTAAAAATACGTTTCTTTATAAAATTTAGACAAAATGTCTAGTTTTTTTTTTTAAATATTTTTGAGCCAACAAATATAATACAGTGCTCACTAAATTTATCTTGCGAGTGGTTCGCCTAAAAACCGCAAATAAATTTGTCAGCAATTTTAAAAAAGGTTTAAAAAGTCTAAATACCTACCTATTTTCTATTATGAATGAATTAATACTTTTCGACAAAACTACGAACGGACGAACCTATTATAGCAAGTTACAGCTTTAGCTATTTATATAAGTCTATAGTATACAAAATATTCGTTAAGATAACTGTCAAAAATATATATGACAAGCTTTTAACCACATATCGCCCACTAGAAAAAGCTCAGGATACATTTTGCCCGGAAAAAATACACCATTATAGTGAACTTTTCGTGTACATATCCGACGAAAGAATTTTTCAGTCATCATCTTTGCCTCTGTGAGAAATGGCAGTCGTTCTGTTTTATGAAAATAAATTCACAAATTTTCACAAAAACCACATAAAATTGTTTGCTGTTTACATAAAAACAGCGAATTTAATTCAAAACCTTTGCGTTCGGTTCTAGTGTGTGTTCAAAAACATCGTAAAACAACAACAAAAAAAAATACATCTATAGTTTGTTAATCTTAATCGATAACAAATTAATAAAAAATTACGGTTTTTTCGCCGTCCCAGAACGACCACTGAAAGAATACATAGAAATCGGCTTTTCGGTATCCTTTTTGAAATGATGGCTCATGTTGTTATGCCGCAAAATAGAACATAGTGTTTTCGATGCAAAGACTCAAATTTTCTTGGAATAAGTATAACTTAAAAAAAAAATTAATCTTGGAAAACGTATGTCTGTCTACAGATAAAACTGTGGACTAACATTTGGTAATCCTTTTCCTCATGCCGTTCGTGTTGGTTTTTGATTGATTTTTCACTGGCATAATAGTAGTAGAAGGACTAGAGCCTCCCCATTTAGTTGTCTGGGCTTTATGTACAACTTTGCTTGCATAACCACTATCCAGAGGAAAACAAATTGATATATGTATATAACAGCAGCAGTAGCAGCAGCAACAGCAGAAGCAGCAGTGTAGTAAGGATTAAAGGTGGTAACGAATATCGATGGGATGTCTATCTCAACTAATGCAATAGGGTTACATAATAACAAGTTTTTT